>PVJX010017013.1:0-39089 GCA_004027295.1 Dolichotis patagonum
CATCACTGGATATAGATTATGTTTTATCATGGCTAACTGGAGTTTTACATGATTCATTGTTCTGTATGTCAAATTCTTTTACTCTTCTAGGAAAGTTTTCTGCCATGATGTCTATGAGCAATTTTTAATGTCATTTGTGGTATTTCCTGTGTTTTCCTTGACACCAATCAATCTTAAGTCATTCTTTGTCTTATCTAGATGCTGATGGATAGTTTTCTCATGGATCCTTGCTATTTTTGAGAAGTTTTTGTTTTCCTGAGTGCTAACTGCAAGTCTGTCTTCAATATCTGAGCTCTTGTCCTCACATTGGCCTAATCTGCTTTGAATACTTTAAGTGGAAGTTTTGTTCTCTAGAATATGTGATTGAATTTGCTTTATGAATTCCATTTCTTTCATATGTTGAGTTTACATAGCTTTCTTAAGTGCATGTATTTTTTTCTGTATCTGATGCAATGTTGCTGAGCATGGTGTCTATTTTGGTAATATCTGTAGATAATTTCTGATTTCCTTTTTTTTCCAGAGCCTCATTCAATTGCTTTCTTGTTACCACGTCAGAAAGACCTGGTGGGAGGCTTTTGGATTGTCTCACCTCATTGACACTGAATTTACATTTGATGAACTAAATGTCTGCTGTTATATTTTATTTAAGTGCCTTCTCATTTTCTTTTCCTTCCTTTTTAGTGTAATTCCTGGAGTGATGTTTGTTGTCTATGGTGGGTTGCTGTATTGCTGGTATTTAGGCCCCTTAGGTGATGACTACTTGCCTGAGGTATCTGCCAGGTTGTTGTAGTCATGGATAATAAGGGTAACAATTATGTAGAGAACACATAACATAATTTATAGTATTTATAATGATCACTTAAGAGTTAAATACAAACAAAGTGCAGGAAAACTGTCTACAACACTGAAGACCTAGAGAATCTTGCTGAGGACCTGAATCCCCTTTCATAAGCCTGCATGAACTCGACTGAAAACCTAGAGCCCACCATGACTCATGCAAGTCCATTTCATAGATATGCACTGCAAAGGCCAAAAGGTCAGTGCTAGAAGCTAGAAAGTCTATGCCAGTGGGGTGAATGGTCTGTGTCAGCAGGCTGAGGGTTCTGTACGGGAGTTAAGAAACAATGATTAAAATAAGAACCAGGGCTCCCCTGAAAATTACCACAGCCATTCCTAGTGACAATAAGATCTTGAGATCCTCTGATGATGAAAACATCTGGATACATATCAGGGAACTGGTGTGACAAACTTATCCTGGAGATTAAACAGCACACATTTTCCCCTCTGGATCGACGAAGTGATGCTCAAAGAAAGGACCAAAGCTCTCCCAAAGTGAACCACAGCCATTCTCAACAAGGTCCTGAGCTCATTCAATGATAACAGCCAAGATCATACCAGGGGAGCTGGCATGACAACCTCCTTCATGAGAAAAATTGTTTTCAAGCAACAACACTTAGGACAACCCACAATGCTACCCTTTCTCTCCAGGTCTCATTTTTATGCTGGTAGTAATCCTCAGGTGGGCATTCCATGCTCACCACCATGCTGATTCAGTTCAGCTGGGCTTTTATTTGACCACCAGTTACCAATTAACTACACAGGCATAGCTATTTTGGGCTTTGAATCTGTTGGAAGATCCTACCTCTTCAGTTTGTTCAAAATAAAAAGTTATTTCTTCTTTTGCCTTCTCCCTGGTTCTTTGCTACTGTGCCTCAGTATTTTCTGTGACCCTTAGTCAATCTCATTCATGGAATACTAGGACCACCAGGCTGCTTAGAACAATTATGTCAACTTCAGCTATAGAGGTATCAATAGCACCAAGCACAGCCTAGAAAAAAACAAACAGCTAACCCTTAATTTGCTACTTTTAATTGCATAAACTAGATTTTTGTTTATATAATAAAGTGTAAAAGAAACTAGAAAATTACATGCAGTATATAAGTCCTCAATGTGTCATTTTGCCCTCAGGAATTACAATTTAAAATGGATTAAGGAAAAAATAGAGAAGTGAAAGAAGAGGAAGTGTTGAGGAAGATCAAAGGACAAAGGAGGACACATTTGGGGAACTGATGCTTAAGACTGAAGGAAAAGAGATGGATGAGATAAAAGGAAGAGCACAACAGAACCACACACACCAAAAACTAGGGACCACATTCACATGCATATAAAAACAATGAAGTAGAAAGTAAAAAATAGTAAGGAAAATAAATAGTCCTCATCTGCAATTTTCTCTAATTTCACTGGTAAACAACCTATGCAAAAAAATCTCAAATCATTCCAAACTATCCCAGAAAGTCATCAGTAGCTTTTTGATGAGGCAGTGGATAATCTCAGCAGACCTGTCCTGCAATGAGACACATTGGGTGTACTGCTTCCTGAACAACTTCTGTAGGTCTGAGCCCAGCTAGGAGCTGCTAGATGAAGCTGGCAGCCATTTTGGGTCCTGAGCACAGCTGGGCCATCTAAAGGACGACATCCATCCATTCACTCTGTCTCATGGGTGCACTCACAGCCAGTGGAATCCTCCACATTTGCTGCTTCCCTCCACTGCCATATATCTCTGCAGGGGCTTGCACTGTCATCAGTCATCACCATCATCATAACTGCATCCACAGGTTTGAACTACTCCTGTCGTGCAGTGAGCCTTGGTTCAGGGAGAAGGCACTGCTGGCTACCTTCTTCTTCTCTGAAGTTTTTCCTCTTCCCTCTCTCAGTGGGCATCAATTTGCACTTCAGATTCTTAATGGGTCCAGTGGGCCCACTTTCCTCCTTCTTGTCTTCCTCACGATACTGCATTCCAGCATCTGAATGGTGACTCTCAGAGAGGCTGTTTCCTCTGTTGCTTATTACTCTGCCCTCTCTCATTTGTAATGTGCAGATTTGTTTATTGCTTGCTTACTTCCCTAAAGGGCTCTGGTATCATGGTCTTTCAGAGGTCTTCACACTGGCTGATATGAGAGAGCTACAGGATTTCTTTCCACTTCTTGATTATCCCTTTGCACTTTCCTCCACCCTTTATCTTAAATCTTTTTGATTCTTTCACTGTTATGCTAAGAACATCAGACTATATATTTAGGTCCAGTTCAGCTCTCTAGCTTTCTCTTAAAATGCTTGTCCTAAGGAATGGGCACTCTCTTTTTACCTGGAGATTGCATTCATGTTCTCTGGGCTGTACTTTAATGTGATTGATAGTATTAGTCACATACTACAAAGACATTGTTAAGTTTAAGTGACATTTTTCAGACAACTTTCATTCTTCTATGGATGAAACAGTGCACACAGTTATATTCAGAACCTCTTTGACTCAAGTCAAAAGACTTGAAACTTACTCACTCAGGATAGGCTCTCTGACACAAAAGAACATATTTTGTTTTCCTGATATGAATCTCTGAAAAACCAATAATCTTGCAGCTCTGCTGGTGTTGGCAGCAAAATGCATATAACATATATTCACACACATATTCCTGAAAAGTATATGCAGAAAAAGAAACACTGTTGTCCATTGTCAACATCTATAGATTCATCAACCTGGACTGATCATTAGTCTATTTAAATTTATACTACAATATCCTCTGCTAATACATCAGTCATCAAACCATGATGCTAGTTGAAGGAGGAACACATGCCACATTTTTACCTGGAGCCTCCCCTAAATGTTCACAAAAAATGTCCTTAGCAGCAGGCAAGCTCAATTCTTCATTACTAATAAATGGCTCATTAGAGGTAAGAATGCAGCTAGCCACTAATAATGATGGTCTCATTTGAGACACAGTGATGAAGCAATAGCCTTCAAGAGCTGCTTCTGTTCATGTTTATTGTCTTTCTAAAATCTCCAAAGTCTAATGTTTTAATGCAGGCCACTTTGTCATGAAACAATTTTGAAGGTTTCATGGCATTAGTGGATAGCTGCTCACTATGTTATACAAACACTTTTTCCAATAAATCTCTAATGTAAGGGCTACTAGTATCTCATTCTAAATTCTTTCTTTCTCTCTGTCTCTCTCTGTCTCTGTTTCTGACCCACTCTCTCTCCCTTCCTCCCTCTTTCTTTTTTTATTCCTTTATTTTGGTCATCTTAGAATCTTCTGTTTTCTCATCATTGCCCTTTCCTTGTTTCCAAAGAAATTCTCCAGTTTATTGGACTTTTGCCCATTCTATCTAGGGTTATCTTGTGGGATTACCATAGCTATGACAGAAACAATTGCACAGTGCAGGAAATAGTTATCATCTGAAATGGAAAATAAATCAATGGGTGCCCCAGGCCCTGACTACACACGCAGGTTGAATCTCAGTGCATGGGACAACCTTGGAACTTCACTCCCAGGCTGTAAGAGCAGGCCCTGCATCTGAAGTCACCAGAAGACACACCGACTCCCTGCAGGCCCAACAGACCCACACCCAGAGAGCTCCAAGTGGCAAGCACTTGCCGTCAGTCTGCCCCTGGAGCCAAAACTTGGTCAGGTGATTCCCACTTCACTGAGGAAGCTTTGAAACATCATTCAAAACCCAGAAAGAGATGTGACTCCAGACAGCACTGAGGAACCCCAAGCTGCCATGGGACTTTGGCCAGCACATCAGGGACACCCAGAACCAGGACATCTGCGTGCTCCTTAAGGACACTGCCTACCTCCTGGACCTAATAATACAGTTGATCTTCAGCTCTCACCCTTTCTCCCAGAACCTTGGACTACAGTGGATTAACTATGTTAGCTTGATGGGAGATTCAGTAATTGCCTCGCCCAAACAGAAGACCTCAGCAGACTCCAGTCAGTGTGGGGAGTATGCCCCTAAAATAGGGGTGTACAGTGGGTAAATAGGGCCAGCAGTAAAGCTCCCTCCAACTAACTGTAAGACCTTGGTGAGTCTGACAAGAGTGTGGGTGACTCCTTCCTATACAGAGAAATCATCAGGCAGGGTGAGGAGTGTGCTAATAAGGACTCCCCCAACTTGGAGAAAATCCAAAGGGCATATGAGACAAACAGGCACAAAAGAGGGACATAGTAGGTCCTCAGCCAACACAAATACTATAGATAGGGAGATTTGATGACATCTAATAACTGGAAGATAAAGTAGCAGTAGGGACCAAAAGTAGACCTACATCAATACTACTAGGCTTGTCAGCCCAGGAAGGATATAGGATTAACCCAACAGATCCTGCAGTGGGAAGTCAAATGACTGGCCCACTTATTCATTGTGGGACACAGCACTTGGACGAACATCAACCTTACAGTAGGAACCCAAAATAACACTACCAATAGTTGATACTAGTGGGATTGAAAGACCAAATATTAACTCAAAAGAGGAAAGTGGCAAAATTAAAAAGCAAAATGCAATCTCAAACGTCTAGTCCAACCGGAGCAAGTACAGGAGATATTGAAATAGAGGATTTCAAAAGTAACACAGTGGAAATCTCTGAAAAGACAGCAAGTGAAATTAGAAAAAAATTTCCATGTGGCTACAGAGAAAATCAAATTAGAAGTACGTTCCCATGTAAAGATAGAAATAACAGCCTTAGTAATGGAGTTGCTGAGTGCAGCTAAAGAAGAAACACAGAAAAAAGTATAGGAGCATGGGAAACTGACTAAAACCTTGAATAACTATATAGAAAACAAGTAGAATTCATGAAACAAACTGAAAGAGACATCCAAGAAACAAAATATTCTATTCAGAGCATGCAAAACTTTTTAAATGAAGTTGAGGATAGGATTTCAGACCTTGAGGACAGGATTACAATTAGTAATCATGAAAGGATAGAACTTTTAAAAATAACAAAGCAGCATGAAATGACAATCCAACAGCTTCAAGATTATCCAAGAGCAACAATATAAGATTAATAGGCATCAGTAAAGATGCAGGAGTCAATGCAAATGACATATCTAAAATATTCATATAAGGAATAGCAGAAAATTTCCCAAACATGGGGAATAATAATCTGATATGCAGAAAAGTGAGGAATATAGAATGCCAAACAGTCACAACAAAAATAAATCTATGCCTAGACATACAATAATTAGATAGGTGAGGCATATAGAATGCCAAACAGTAATGACAAACATAAATCTACACCCAGACATATAATTAAGATCACAGACATACAGCATAAAAACAGAATACTAAAAGATATTAGACAAAAGACACAACTTACTTATCAAGGAAAGCCCATTTGAATCACAGCAGACTTTTCAGCACAAACCCTCAAGTAAAGACTAGCTTGGAGCGAGGTATTTCAAGCCCTGAAATAAAACAACTTTCAACCCAGATTGATATACCCAGCAAAACTTTCATTCAAATTTAATAGAGAAACAAGATACTTCCATGACAAAGAACAACTGAAGAAATTCACATCCACCAAACCAACCCTAGAAAGAGTACTGAAAGACATACTAAACAGAGATAAAAATTACCACAACCCCAGAACAAGAGAAAGAAACCACCAGGTGGGACAAGCCATTGAATAAGGGGGAAAATCGTAAAGCAAACAATTGAAATATAAGATAGCAAGGTCGAGCCAGTACATATAAGTGATATCCATAAATGTAAATGGCTTCAAATAACCTATCAAAAGAAATATATTGACAGAATGGGTCAAGAAACATGATCCACAATATGCTGTATACAAGAATCACACCTGACCCAAAATGAAACCCATAGATTAAAAGTCAAAGGATAGAAAACAGGATTCCATGCAACAGGAACCCAGAAAAAATCATGAGTAACTATTCTATTTGCAGACAATGTGAACTTCAAACCTATAATGATTAAAAGAGATAAGTAATATCACTGCATGCTCCTTAGTGGAAAAATTCAAGAGGAAGAACTAACAATTATAAATATATATGTACCAAACACAGTAGCACTCAACTATATAAGACAGATACTAATGGACATGAAAAACAAGTACACAAGGACACAATTATAACAGGGGACCTTAGCAGCCCACTGTTACAAAGAGGTCGATCAACTCGACAAAAAAGTCAGCAAAGAAAAATAGAACTGAATCATACATGTGATGAATTGGATTTAGTAGATGTTTACATAGTATTCCACCCAACCACATTAGAATATATATTCTTCTTAGCTGCTTATGGGACATTCACCAAAATAGACCATATATTTTTGCACAAAACATTCTTAAGTAATTGCAAAGGTATTCAAATTATCCCATGCATAATATCTGACCATAGTGCCATGAAATTGGAAATAAATGGCAAAAGAAATTGTGAAACCTACATAAATACATGGAAATTAAATAACAACATTTTGGACAACCAGTGGGCTACAGATGAAATTAAAGAAGAAATAAAGCAATATCTACAATTCAATGAAAATACGGAAACAACATACGGTAGGATGCAATGAAAGCAGTCTTAAGAGGGAAATAGCAACAAATTGCCATATTACAAAAAACAGAATAAGCACAAATAAAAAACCTAATTTTTCATGTCAAGCTTCTACAAAATTAAGAGCAAATTAAAACAAACGCTCATAGAAGAGAGGAATTTGTAAAGATTAGAGCAGAAATCAATGCAATTGAAACTGAAAAAAAATACAAAGAATTAATGAATCAAAAGCTGGTTTTTTGAGAGAATAAACAAAATCGATAAGCCTTTAGCTAACCTCATAAAGAAAAAGAAAGAAAAAACCCAAATTCATGCAATAAGGATTTAAAAGGCAGAAATTACTACAGATCCCTTAGACATTCAAAAGATCATGAATACCTATTTTGAAAATCTCTACTCACCTAGAGTGGAAAACACAGAGGAAATGGACAGATTTCTAGAAACATATGAACTACCAAAGCTCAACGAAGAAGATACGGCAATTTTGAATAACCCAATATCAGCTATTGATATTGAAAACATGATTAAAAACTTAGCAACAAAGAAAAGCCCAGGTTCTGATAGATTCATGGCTGAATTCTACAAGAAATTTGGAGAAGATTTGATGCCAATACTCCTTAAACTCTTCAATGAAATTGAAAAGGGAGCAATCCTCCCTAAATCATTGTTACAGGTAAGTATTTCTTGCATAGAAAAAAACAGAGAAAGACCCAACCAAAAAGGAGAACTATAGGCCAATCTAACTAAAGAATATTGATTAAAAGATTCTCAATAAAATACGGCAAATAGAATGCAGAAAATCATCAAGAAGAATATACATCATGACCAAGTGGATTTCATTCAAGAACACAGGGATGATTTAACATACACAAATCAATAAATGTAGTACACCACATCAACAGAGCCTAAGACAAATACCACATGTTTTCCAATAAATACAGAGAAAGCTTTCCATAAAGTCAAACACATGTTTATGTTCATGATAAAAGCTCTTCAGAAAATATCAGGTGGCTGAGTGTCTAAAGATACCAGTGATCTGACAGAAGGTAGATCTCAGGCTGTAATGTGACTCATATGTAGTGGCTATTGATAAAAACAAAGCTTCATAAGCTCACCTGCCATTCACCTCTCTGTGTGGCCTTATTATTAACAGGCCACAGACTCATATGGGTCCATTACTCAGGATTAGTACCTCAGGAATATAGAGTTATGTTTTACACACTCATGCTTAAAATATCTATATAAATTATTTTGAATTATTATACATGGGCAGTATTCATCTTCTATTCAATTTATTTGTTCACTCATTTTTGTTATTTGCACTTTCATTGTGCTGATTTTCCAACTGTTTGAGGCTGTTTCTGATAGACATAACTTAAATAATTAGTAGGTATGTTGGGACCACTATGAAGTGGCTCTGAGAAGGATTTAAATTTAACTAATTGGCTTTCTATGTTTATCTGTGAGTCTGTCCTAGGCCTCTGCCCCTTGCCTGGTGACAGGCGTTGATTCATAGTAAGAGAACTTCTATGAATCACTGGTCCTGCCTGAGGCCTGTAGTGGCCTGTGAGGACATAGATACCTTAAAGGGCAAGGTAATGCCACAGCTGAAGACACCTTGTCTCCAACACTAATTAAGTAAAGACTGCAGCTGAAGGAATTCCACTACTGCAGTCGCACTCCCACCATAAATGTCATGCTTGGAGATACAACAGTTCTTCTAAATTGGCATAATTTACTATTTGCAAAAGTGTTTGAAATGACTCCCGAGGTCCTGCTCATTTCCCACACTTTTCTCAGTTTTCCTGCCTTTTTTCCTTGTTCCTAATAAAAGTGGGCTGATCCAGAGAAGTCTTTGTCTTAGCCCTCGGCGTCTTGAGCTCAACTAAGGGGTTTTGACCCTCCTGGAGCCCTAAAATCATACCATTTGTCACATTTTATTTTATTTTATTTTGGTACTGGGGATGGAACTCATGGCCTTGTGCTTAAACCTCCGCCATACACTAATTTGGGAGATCAGGTATCTAGGTCAGGGTCTAATATAGATAGATGTAATTAATAAAGGATAAGTGCTTTCTGTCATTACAGCATTTACCTCCCATCCTAAATAAATGTTAGAGATATATGAGACTATTTATTAGAACAAAATAATAATACAGGTCATCTACTCAATCACAAGACTTGGTTTTATCAATTTAGTTAGTAACTCAAACAAACACTGAATGATACAGAACTTTGTTACCTCTTGACTATCTTTTTCTATTCATATTTGTGTGTGTGTGTGTGTGTGTGTGTGAAATAACCCAAAGAATGTATGAACAGAAATAATAAATTACAAAGTTAAAAATGTATGAAACCCAAGACCAATACATTTGTTAGATTCAATATAAAATATTATGTTGACAAAATATTCTTTTCTTTTTAAAATATTTGATCCCAGTTTTTTAAAGGTATTTCATTGTAGGCTTACAACTGAGAATGATAAACTTGTCAAGGTATGCAAACCAGTCTTTTTGTGTCCCTATTCCAATTTAAGATACTGTCAGGAGATTTTCCTGAATCTTCAGAGCTGAAGATGAACAAAAGAGAGTGACATTGCAGCAATTATGAGGTTTTGGGTGAAATTTATCCTAAAAACAGCAGAGGCAGAAGAAGGAGGAGATAAAGTATAAGTGAAGTCATTAATTTTTTAGATTTTCACTTAGAGTCAGCCTTCCACTGGAATTTTCAGTGAACCAAGTTATTTGTTCCAGTTTCTGTCATTCTTATGCATCTTGATATAAAAAAAATCACTTTCCTGATACATATATTATGATAACTTTGCAAGAGAAAAACAGGCATTGAGGTTTTTGTTTCAATTTATATGTGATTTGAATTTGTAATGAGTAGAACAATTTTACAGGATAATCAAAAATTTAAGTATCTTAGAGTAAAACCAATGAAATAAATACAACAAATAAGAAAAATATTAGCCCACATAATCAACTAAATGAATAGAATTTAAAGTTATTTTCAAGTGAAATTTCTAGAACTCTTCCTTATTTGTATTTGATTCTTTCTATTAACCCTGTGTTTTAATTTCTGTTAAGGTGCATTTGTAAATTGAACTAGAAATATGACTACCAATGGCTTCCCAGATAACATTTCTGCAGTTCCTCCATTGGAGAGAATCGATGCCTTTGCTTTTGGTTTAAATTCAAAAGTAACTGATAAGAATCCTGACAAGCCTTAATCAGATCATATGGTTACTCATGTGTTAAAAGACTATGCAAACTAATTTGTAGGCCCACTGGTACCCTGTAGTTGGAATTAGCATAAAATAATTCATAGGAAAAAAAAGGATTTTGAGGGTTCAACTGCAGAGGAATTTTAAAAAATATTTAAAAAGTCTAATCATTTAGTTCTAGGCTATAAGATCTTTCTAACACAATATATACTTTCATTAATGATCAATAAAAATGAATAGATTTTCACTAAGTTACCAGTATCAGCAATATTAGGATTACCATTGTAAGATAAATGTCAGTGGATAAACATTATATAAAATACAAATAAGATACTTTAATGTTGCCTCAAATTCATTTTGTTAGTTGAAATCCAAAAGACTTCTTAGTTTTATTTCACTATTTTAAAATTATTGTACAATGATAACCCACTTATTTAATGATAATCATGCATTTTTTGCATGTAAATCATTCCTTTCAATGTTTGACTGGTAATAGTCATAATAGTTTCTTAAATGAACTTTATGCAAATCTTACTTTATTATCTAAATTTTGTAAGAAATTTAGCATCAGATGACATTAGCTGTTATATATAGAAATAATTTCCCTTCAATGTCTGTGACAATATTGAAGAATGCTTTATGTTTCTTTCTAAGAGGAAAAAACCTATTATATAAAGACATTTAAAATTTTTGTAGAAATTTGTTTCCTTGGTATTTTTTATAAAACCGATATTGTCAGAATATAGTATCAGAATTTGAATGATTCAGTCACATTTTGCAATTTTGTTGAACTACTTGTTCTCTACAAGGATATTAAAAACTTTTTTCTGTGTGACTAACACTTCATCTTCACACATTTCTTTCAATTTTCCTTATTTTTCAAGTGATTCTTTTAGTGCTATAACTCTGTTAAGTGATTATTACTTCAAATTAGCAACTTTTGGTTAATGTGTTCTTTTTGCCTAAGCATAAAGTTTTTAATGTTATAAATTATTAGAATACTACATCAATAACAAGTTTTAAAAATATTGCTAATATTGTTAACAGGATCTTGATACAGATATCAAACAAAATACATTTTAAAAATTCATAATTAATATATTTGAAAACACTATTGAAGTACATGGTTTGCATTCCCTGACAGATGTCTTCCCTTATCAGTTCTCCATTGGATTTGGCAATGTTTAAAGAGTAGAAATATAAAGCTTCTGCATGATTTCTTCACTTCGAGCCTGCTGCATTTAATAATCTCAGATTGGCAGAATATAGTTCTTAATAATTGAATATATTTTCTATTGATTTTTATTGCTTCCTTTAAAAATTAGATATCTGCATAGAAAATTAGGGTAGTGAATTCAAATACTTTAAATTCCAGATGCAAAGTTTTCCAATTCTTCTTTCTATATCTAGTAGCTTGTGAGAATTTAATGCAAAGTAGTGGTTCATAAATATGAAGTCAATTGAATTAAATTTGATATGATAAATGTAAGACATTTACTTAGAGAAGCTGTGTATTCACTATAATATCTATAATCAATTACACCGGTACCTTGATTCACAAATCTTTTTGTTTGCTAACAGTTTGATTCGTAAACTGAAGTGTTTGGCAAAATTTTGTTTTGATTTATGAACTGCATAGGCTATTAGCATGACTATAAATGTTGATACATCCCGTCAATGTGAGAAGGTCTGAAGTTAAGTGATTCAGCAGGGGGCCAGGGTCCTTACTTTGTAACACTCTCATCCTGTGCAAGAGGAGGGCAGGCAGATAGTGTGAGTGCTACAGCCACCCCAGGGGAGCAGCCTGCATACAATAAAAGGCAAATGAGGAGGGATTGATTGATGGTTCTTCCTCTGATCTCTAGTCTTCACCTTCAGCTTGGACACTGTCATCTCCTGGCTTCTGGCACAGACTGTGTTGCTTCCAGCTGGGACTCTTCAGGCTTCACTGTAGATTCTTCAGCCTTCATTGTAAACTCTTCAACCTGCAGTCATAGAAGACTCATTGGCCTCTCAATATGGATTTCCATGGGTCACTGCAGTAAGCTCCAGACCTTGGGTTGGACTTTTCAGTCTCAAGACTCCAGACACCCTCTGCATGCTTCCTCATCTGACTCTGTGTATAAACATCATAAGCCAATCTTGTAATTGCTTAAACATTTGTATATCTTGTATCTATTTCTGCAGTAAACCCTGACTGATCCAACAACCATGGTCATCCTGCCTGTATAATCATGATCATGCCCATCTTTTCCAGAATTGTAGATCAAATTAAGTTCACCAACCAAGATAGTACTACTGTACATGCTTCTTGTATGTTATAACCTTGGTTACTATTGAAATACAGAATTTAAAGTAAAACAGAAAGAGACAGTTAAGAGAGGTCACTACAAATAATGCATAACTGTGTGTACAATACCTGTCAGATTTTTAACATACAGGATTCCTGTTTGTAGAAAATATTTTATGATCAAGACAAAGGATTTTGAAATAAAAATGTCCAACGTATTATGTCTTTGCACTGTAAATTTAAAGAGCAAATTCTCCAGTAAAAGTGCCTTTGTGACACATATATATTGAAGAAATCATTGGAGTTTACTTTTCCATTTGAATAATAAAGCAGGTATAAAAAAGAAAAATAGATGACTAGATCTTGAAAACTAGAGTTTCTATACTAGTAAAAACAGTAAAATTTCTATATTTCAAAGAAAAGGCATTATATGCTTGAGATGTGGCTCAATTTCTGTTTAGGATAATTTCTGGATGATTGTGCATGCTACTTCACGCTTGTCTCATTTAGAATCTATCTGCTTCCCAGAGTAGGTGAGAAAGGTTAGGATTTTTATGTAAGTCTTGGTTATATATGAGACCTGCTCTAATTCCCATCACCCACATTTATGGGAAAATACAATGATTGTATTCATTCATGGTTATCCTCAAGGAACATAAAAATTTAGGTTAGTAAAGAATGGAAAAATTTACTGTTCTGTAAAAAATGAGGCTCTTTGTCTTCATTTAGGAACTGGTGAAGTTCTAATAAATATTTAAGCCAAGGAAATTTGCCAAGGAGTCACATTTTCTACAGCCTCTTTGGAATGAGTACAGCCATACTGACAATCTGATTTCAGACTGATGGTTTCCAAAACTGAAGTAATACGTGTCTGTTGTTTTAACTCCCCAACTTTACCAGAATTTGCTACTGACCGAAAAAATAAGGAAGCAAAATGAAATCAGATTAGTCATAAATTCTCACACAAACCAAAAATAAAAGTCAGTGAGCAAAGTAAAAACCAAGATAAAAACAAAACAAAGACACTAATAAATTATTGAATATCCTAGTGTACTATATTTTTTTCCAAAAAACACTAGTCAGATCTTTGGGCAGACCGAATTTGAAATGGCATTGAGGTTTGACAAAAGTTAGCTTATGAGATACATGCATAGGAGTGCAGGATCAAAGAAAGGCTGATGTTTCATAGCCCTCAAAACTCTCAAAATTAACAAACTATAGAGACTTCCAGCATAAACCTATGTTATGGAAAATATGGTAGAGGTAGAATAATGATTGAACAAAACATCAGAATAGGGAAATTGAAAAGAGAACATCTGGGTGAAATTTATGAAAGAATGATCTCTGAGAAAAATAGGCCATACTTATATTTTATAAAATAGTCAAAAGGAGAGTTCTAAATATTTGAAATTAACAAAGCTGTCTTATCTCATTTACTATAAAAATAGTAAGAAACTTCTTTTGTTAAACCTGAGCAACAAATTATTGTAGAGGAAAAATGTAAGCAACAAGATTATTGTTAAAAGAAGTGTATTGCATTCTCATAAAAACCTTTCAAGAAAAATGCAATAAACTCAGATTAGAATTTGTTCACACAAGCTGGGCATGTTGGGGCACATCTGTATTCCCAGAACTTGAGAAGTTGAGACAGGATGGTTGCGATTTGTTTGAGGCCAGTCTGAGCTACATAGTGGGTTTAAGTCTAGCCTGGACTATAGAGTAGCACCATCTCAAAAAAAAAAAAAAAAAGTTAAAGAGTATGCTTTGCTTCCTTTCAATATTTTTGTTTATTCAAGAGAAAAAAAGACACAGAAAAGAATAACAAAAAGCAAAAGAGACAAACAACAACAAACTCAAAACAATAAGAATATGAGTTTTCAAAGCAAGATGATAGGAATTTAACCATGGTTTTAATATTACATATTGTTACCTTTAAAAAGGTTGCTTTGATTACCAGATATAGACATGTAAAACTGATCTAATCATATAAGTATTAACTGTTATTGTCCAAGAACTAATACAATTGATAGTATAGTCATCTTAGCTATCTTATGTGTGTGTATGTATATATATATATATGAGTTTGATTTATAAAAAACAAAAAGCAAGATTTCTTCAAGCAATGAACTAAAAAATATGAAAATTAAGATGGCCACAAATTAAGATCAAATTAAAATGCCCACAAATAAGGAACTTTGCCCTAACATTTTAAGTTAAGTTAAAATAATTAATTTATCATTGTTAAGAAAGAAACATTGAAGTTCTACATGGTTTGCTGCCACCTTATGAAACTCTATTAGGCATTACCAACATAATCATATAACTGGATGATAAAAGGCAAAACAACACAATTTAAATCTGGGCAAAAGACTTGAAGAGTTATTTTTTAAAAGATATGCAAGTATTTGACAAATAGTTGAAAGACATACAATATCAGTATTCATCAGAGAATTATTAACCAAAATCATAAGGTTTCATTTCACAGCTATGTGCTTGACAAAAAGTCAAAAACAAATGCTAGCCTCTAAGATTATTGCAAATTTGATTTCTCCTTAAATTCTGGTAAGATTACAAAATGAATAGCCTTTTGTTATTTGTCATGTCTTCAAAATATAGAGAATTAATATGCCTCAGCAATTTAATTCATAAATATTCATGCTATATATTCAAGAGAAATGAAAAAAGATAGATCATCATAAAAATGTATAAGTCAATATTTATAACACTATTATTCACAGTAGTTGAAATTTGGAAGTAATCCAATTCTACCCATGATGAACAGATAATTAATTTCACACAAAATTGAGAAATCCTATATATGAAAGCAAAACACACTAAAAATAGATTTTCTTTTCGTATGTTTTATATTTGTTAATTAAATTATTACTATTGAAATATTAGTTTCTTATATCCAGATTAAATTTTGCAGATGTGTAGATTCTACAATTTAGTCATTTAAAATTTTAATACCAATGCAATTCAACTTCTTTCTTACTATGTCGATTTAAAAATATTAATTCACATTACTATATAATAAAATTGTGTAAGAAATTTTATAGAATTTCTGGGCTTCATTTTATTTAGCCTATTTTCTTCAAAATTATATCTAACTAAATGTATGTCTTATCTGCTCTTTGAACAAATGATTTAATGGATTCTAACTGATGTGTGAAAATAAAATTAACACTATTTTTGTTAGCTTGCTTTAACATTAATTATAAAAGTTCGGCTCATGGATATTTTTGGATTGCATAAATAAATAAAACTAATAGACATGAATAATATTGATTAATTATTTTTATACAATTTTTGCCATATTTAATAAAGTATAGGTAAAAATTTAAGCACTTATACATAAAATTAATTTTTGAATGTTAATATTGTGATTTGTCTGACAGTGTTATAATATATTTAGAGTTTTAATAAAATGATTCCCTTACATTTTATTACATTGTCCAATTGTTATTTGGTTATACACATGGTATGATTTCTCATTTAGCTAAATATGTAAATTTTAAACTACTTATATAACATTCCTGTAGCAAATGTAATCCAAGATATTTTAGAATTGCAAAATTTGAAATGCAGTCAAGTTTTTGTTTTTGATCATACTTAAGAGTTTTTTTAGTCCCTGAACTAGAAAAGTTATTTCTACTATAAAATAGTGAATGTTGTAAATTTGGCTTTTGCTGCATTCTAATCCTCAGTACCAATTAGCACATTTTATGACTTTATTTGGATCTTCTCCAAGTTTATAGCCAAGCCAGTACAATTCATAATTACTTTATCTGAAGATGATGCATCAGACTCTCACTGTTTGGAGGTGGTCTGCTTTCAACTTGAGGAATTACAACGTATATTAAGCAGATGTCAACACTGCAGACTTTTAATTAGTATCAGAGGATTTGTATCATTTCCTCATATTTCCTACAACTACAGTCATTCATTACCAGGCCTGTAGGTCACTATTTAGATCAGACAGAAAATACACAAGGGAAACTGAGAACCAAAGCCAGGCATGTGTAACCCCTCCAGTCTGTTACAGTAAGTTGGCCAAAAACAAAACAAAACAAAACAAAACAAACAAAAAAGTACAAAATAGAAAGAAGGAAGAAAAATGAAAGAAAGAAAGCAACAAGGTCTGTGGTTTAGCAAATTTTGAGGGTATCTCCCATGTTCACTCAACTGTCCCCCTGGACAAAAAAATTGCTAAAATATATGTGTGAGAAGCTAGATCGTCAAGTTTGTTTTGAAAAATAGCACAAACACCTTCCAGAAATTAGGAGACAGACATTAGGATCTATATAAAAGAAGAAAGGGGAACAGTTCAAAATGAGCCTTATATTTAAAACTAAAGATTATAAGACGTTCAGGCAAAACCCCCTTTGTTTAATGAATAAGAATTGTGCTTCAAAGTGAGAGATTTGGCTTGCATCCCTGCTCTGTCCCTTCTTAATTGTAATAATGTGGGCAAGTTTTTTCATTCCTCTAGGTTTCATTCACAGAGTTATTTCAAAAATAGGAGTCAAAGTAGGTTGGGTTAAACAGTACTACTTTTTAAGAATAAAATATTACAAATTTATACCAGCTGTTTGCCTTACTAGACCTTGCACTGTTGGAGGTACACAGATCTAGTTTTTTAAAACTGGTAATTATTAGTGAAGAGAAGACAGAGTATGAACCTACAGTGTAATCTAGTGCAGTATTTAAAAGAATGTTCAGGTAAAACTTTGAGAGTCAGCGCTTTGGTTAAGAATTGAAGAGTGAAAATTACTACATCAGCGGGATAGAGATGTAGATGTGATTGAAAATTCATGAAAATATTTAGTGTAGTTCCTGGCATAAATAACCAAAATAAATAGTTGCATAGTACTATTTTTATAACTGTTATAAGCACCTAGATTGATTTTTATATCTTAGCAGAAAATATACGTTGAAAATCTCTTAGGATGCTTAGTTTTCCTTCATTTTGTTGACTATCCAGAGTTTTGAGATACTTAAAATCTTCTCCTTAAAATGTAAAGAAAAATCTCCAGCCCTTTAGTATTATATTAGAAAATCTTATGAGACACATTTATTTACCATGCAAAAATCCTATTATAAGTTATATTGTTTGTTACATTTAAATTTGCAGTTCTGTTTATTAATACCAACATAAATGTTTGAAATAAGATTAACAAATTTACAAATGAAGAATATATTTAAAAACATAAATATAAAAGGGTTATTAAAAAGTATATTCAAAGATTTTTATAAAATAAAACATAGAAAGGCATGTGACTGGAATGAAGAATTAAGTATCCAACAAAAAGTTCTCAGAAAAAGTCACTTACATGAAGGTGACATGTATAAGAGTATGTTCCAAAAATACTTGCTCACTCTCTGTGTGTCCATGGGATCCCAGTCAGCCCCAAACTTGTCTAGTATTTATTCAAATGATATCTCTCATTCATCTCTTCGAAGAGTCTAATCAGGCACCTTTCGTACTGCTGTTTTGCAAATTATTTTACTTAGCCCTTTGTCCATTTATTGTGGCACGTACAATAGTGTCTGACTCCTGTCTTTAGTTATGATAACCCCACTTGGTCTCATCTGAGATTATATTTTTTCTCAGTATCTTATAATTAATTCCATGAAGGGTAGGCATCTTGGCAAATAAAAAAGCAATTAAAGAACTACAAGAATTCCTCACTTCTTTTCACACACCCATAATAGGGTGAGTTAGAATGAAATTGTGTAGTTTACTTTCTCTTGGTAAGGGCAATGTGCTCAGTTTAGTATTTGAATTTCTAAATTTATAATTAATTTTATTTTTATGAATAATATTGTATATATGTAATTGTTGTGATATCAACCTAATACTCTATTAAAACAATGATTTATAAACCATTCCAAAAACCAAGCATCCCTATTGAAATAACACAGCCTCCAAAAGACTCAATTCACACTGAACCTGAGAGTTAACATAATCTGACGTCCAACTGCAGTCTCTGTTAGTTCTTTGCTCCTAAGAGAAACTGACTACATCTTTCTTACAGAATTTTCTGCATCATTCTCTAATCAATGTCTAGAGTAAACCTTTGAAAGAAGAATTAGCCTTCCCACAAATCTTCCTTCCTGGCATGCAGATTAGGGGATCAAAAACTATTTGATGGATTAAAAATTAGTAGTAAAAATAACTATTATTTGTTTTAGTTGTGTTTTTTATGTATATATAAATAAAGCATAACTCAGCTGAGTTTTTTAAGCTGTAACAGAAGAGAAAGTTTTTAGGCTTAAACAGAAGAGAAAGAGAGGGAGGAGGCGAAGAGGAACAAGAACAAGAAGAGGAAGAGAAAAGAGGAGCAGATAGAGAAAGAATAGGAAAGAGAGGGGAGGAAATGAAAGGAAGAGAAGGAGGAGAAGAATCTGTGAGTTTTACCTAGAGTCAAGAAAGTAACTGGGACTCAGTGAAGCTGGAACCAATGCTCCAGATTCAAGACCAACTTTCCTGTTATTATCTCGTTTCTTCTGGTTTTTTACAAAATTGTTTTATTCTTTTTGTGTGGGGGCAGCGAATTTGAGATAGGGTCTCTTTATGTAATTCAGGCCAGATTTGAACTCACTATGTGCCCTAGGCCGAGCTCAAATTGGCAGCGATCCTCCTGCCTCAGTCTCCAAAATGCTAGAATTACAGGAAGGCACTACCACTCTAGGCTCCTGTTTCATTCTTATTTCTACAGCTGTGGTAAAAACTTGTTTAAAAGCGGCCTTGACACTTCGCAATATGTGTCTGACTTTGTGGTATGCATACCTTATTCTCATACCAATTCCTCTACATTTGAATCTGGTGAGAAAGCTGTGATTAGTTCAATTTGAATCATAGGCCAGGAAATGATTTTGAACATAGCTGCACTCACGTTATGTGAGAAACTGGGGTGAGGAGATGGTATTCTTAAAACTTATGGCCATATTTCAGCAAGAGAAGAGTAATGAAAATGCACATTTTTGACAGACACTTCTCCATGTCATTTGGATTTACTGTCCATGAATATTTGGTTAGCAACTTGTTTTGAAAAGTACTGAGTGTGTCTTTCTCTAGGGCATACAACAGCTTTTTGCCCTGACCATCAGGAAGTGTATTTTCTGAACAAATGTTGGACAGACATGCCAGCAATGTTGTTATTACAGTAGAATCTTCCTAACCTGGTTTCTTCAGATGTGACATACAAGCAGTCTGTGTGTAAGCTCCATCTGGGTCATCCTTGTGGAGCCTTGGGAAGGAGATAGTTGAGGTGAATTTGAAATCCATGCATCATGAAAAGTCTTTGGTCATATTCATGAAACTGAGGCAGGCTAAGCAGTTAGCTTGAAAGTAGAATAAAATGGTAGTTTCTCCACAGCGTTAATAGTATACACCATAGTCATCCACTATATTCTTTGCATAATGAAATTTAATTAACAAAGATGCATTGTAAACCTTTTTATAATTTCCATCCATTTTGCTTAATTTGAAATTTGCTCACAATTAGTATTGTTGTAAAGATACAATTTTCATGATAAAGTCCTTTAATTTTAGATGCTACAAAATAGATGCATGACTTGTGTTGATTAAAAATGTATTGCACTTCCTTTTTCTTAAATGAAAATGTCTAGATGTATCAAATAAAAGTAATATTTTACTGTTTTGATGATACTCACAGAATTATTTTAGAAACTCTTTGCAATTACTTTCAGATAAAAAAATGCATATTTGTAAGTAATTCAAATTATGGTAATAAAATTTGTCTTTCTAAAATATATTTTATTTTTACAAAACTACAAATAAACATTAACAGTAAAATCTAGGCATAAAGGTAAGATGGGAATCTAACATCATTAAATGAAAGCTGAATCTGAAGATACAGGCCAATAATATTTTTCTGTTGCATGATGAAATTGTTTCTCATACCTATGAGGTCTTTGAACAACATTGTACATACACTTACAGATAAGTATGATGATTCTCACTCAGCTTGAGATTTGATTCATTACTGGTTAATAATTCTGAACTATGTATTAAGTGGGGATATGACTTTTGGAGCTATTCTAAATATTGAATTAAAATTCTTCATGAATGTGAAACACCTCAGCAAATGTACAACACTTATTGAGACTATTAAAAATGGTGTGTGTTCATTTTACAATGTTTGACTTGTACTGTACTAGAGAATATTAGAAGGTTGAAATTTCAGAGGGTTAAGAGTTGGGGAATAAACAATGGGTTCAGTTTGAGTTACTGAGGGATTAATTTCTCACTGTTCTATAGGTTTGGCTCATGATTTCACTCTCTGGATGATCACTTTACTCCATGGCATAAAGGTCACAGTGAAAAGACAAGGCATGGGAAAGCTATTTAACTCATGGTATCCAGGAAACAGAGAGAGAGAAGGAATGAACCAGGGACAAAGCATACTCTTCGTGATCTCACTCTAGTGATCCATTGCTTCTGACCAAGCCTCAGTCCTAACAGCACATTCAGCTATTAAATTATCCATGCATCAATTCACTGATGATTATTGTGACCCCATAAACCAATAACCTTCCAAAGGCATGATACTCTTGGGGCACATAATTGACTTCAACTGTAACAATGCAACTTCCTAAGGAACTCCAGAACAAACATGGCTTTTTCATCTATCTTAAAATAGAATGCATGCAGGGCTTGAGTCCAGGAACTGAGGTAACACCTGGGCTATAAAACCCATAGCAGAGTGTTATCAGTGTCCCTCGGCTCTAGAGTGAAGTGAGGCATACAAAAATAATACTCACTCTGCCCTTGGCTGCTTTCCTGAGCCTTTGGGAACTAGCCTGCCATACAATGTAGGCTTATGTTAGTTCAGCCTAACTGTCAATAATAAAATTGTTCTGCTGAGATCCTAAATGCAAGTAGAAGACATATGTCTGCTTCAGTAAGACAGATCTGCTAAGAGACTGCCAGCCTCAAGAACCTGATAAAATTTTGGAAGCTGCGTTTATGCAGAACCACCTTTGAGATTGAGAAATCTTGCAGGATTTGACAATTATTTAGTTATTTTCTGAGATTAATAATGGTGCCTGGTGTTTCTTCTCATGGACTGATTCTATGGCTGATTTTCTGTTCCATGCCATGTTTCAGTAAGTACCTTCTTATGTGTGTAGTAGTTTTTATGTACTGATTTTTCTAAAATACTTATTCAAGTTTCTACATGTTTTTATACTAAGGTATCTAAAGCTTTATAATATATATACACAGAGATTTTCAAAGATAGTCTGGACATAATTTATAGTTCTATTGGCCATACTGATAGCAAGTAAATTTTCCTCTAGTATATCTGCTACTTTTCATTTCATATTATGGCCTTTGGGTAGAAAATGTTTTTTAATATAAATTTCAAATTTCCTGATATTTTATCTTATGCTAATGCTTATTTTGTCTTGTATAATGAAAAATTTCTTGCTCCACATTTGTAGTTTTTCAATATGTTTTTGAAAAATGTATTTGCTTTGGTTTTTGCATGTGTATATTCTGATTAAATTTCAGCTTCTTATTAGATCACAAGCTCTAGTTGACTTTATCATATGTTGTACAGCAAGGAAAAATATGTGGTTTTTTTTTTTCTTGTACTGGAGACTAAGCTCAGGATTTTGCACATGCTAGAAAAGAGATTTTCCACGGAGCCACATTTTCACTTCTCCTCCTTAAGCATTTTATTTTGAGATGGGAGCTCAGTAAATCACTTGTGTTGTCTTCCAACTTAGTGTCCTCCTACCTCAGGCTCCCAGTAGCTGGAATTACAGACATCACCATGTCTCACTCATTACAGTTTTTGACATGTAAATATCCAACAATCTAGCATATTTTAAAAAATCTTATTTTGACATACTGTGGAGTACTGGCTTTATTATGAATTAACTGTACATATAAGCACCGTCTTACTTCTGAAAAAGTAAATAAAGTATTTACTTAACCTTATTATTCTGGTTTTCTAGAATCACACCAGTACCACAGTGTTCTTATTATAGCTTTATAATATTCAATATTGCCCTGGCTATTTTTAAGTGTTTTTTAGTTTATAATAACGCATTTCACATAGGTAAATTCCAAACAGAAAATAACAGGATTTGGAATACTACTTGATGAGTTATCATAAATTAAACACATAACCACTGCAGTAACAGATTTGGAAACTACAAATCCATACTCATAACCTTTCCCAATCATTCTATATCTCCTCATCCCTAAGTCACTTCTCTCTAATTATGTATTATATCTAAAATGTTCCCCAAAATTCTCATGTGTACAGAAAGTGATTGAATCATGGGGTCTCTACTCCTCAATGGATTCATCCATTAATGAGTTCAGTGGTTGAAAGTGTGTTGTCAGCTGGGGCTGGCTGGAGGTGGATTACTAGGGGTTGACCTGGAAAGATATTTTCTTCTTTCCAGTTTCTCCCTTCATTCTCTGCTTCCAAGATGCCATTGGTTGAGCACCCTTTTCTCTGCCTTTGCATTTCTGCCTGACAGACATCCAGTCATGAACTAATTGGTGAATCAGTCTCCTCTTTCAAAAGTGTTGCACATTTTTGTTTCAGCAACAGAGAATTAGCAGAATGTTTCTTCCATTTCTTACTGTTTTACTGGACTGTTATCAAACTTTTCAAATGTAGTGATGTACCATTTTATTCTACTTACTCTGTAGTCTTTTCTTAACATCATGTTTGTAAAGATCTCTAGCAGTGTTGCTCCTACTAGTTTCTTCCACCACTATATTATGTTTCCTTTGTCTGTATATAGTCCATTATATGTATCTATTTTAGTGATTGTGCATATGAGGATTGTTTTCAGGTTTAGGATGTTTTGAATAATGCAGCTGTTTCAGTGGGCTTATGTATATATTTATTGGGAAAATATAGCTAGGAATTCAGTTGTTATATCATACATTATGTTCTCATTCAATTGTAGTAGATAGTATTAAACAATTTTCAAAACAATAATATTAGATTTTATGTATGTATGTAGTTAATGAATGTTTGTGTCACTACTCACTCTAGTAGTACTCTTGTTTTTGTAATATTTAACTAATCTAGAATGTATGTCCTGAACTATGTATGTGTCTTATGAGCAGTGGTAATTTTATAACCAACTTGTAAATATGTTTTTGAGCATTTTCCTTAGATTTATGGATCATTTTAAAATCAAATATTTATGGGGACACAAAGATATCCTCTAGAATGAGTTTAGTATGTAGACTTTTTCAAGAGAATTGTATTTCATTATCAAATTATTTGTTGGAAAGAAATTTCAATGAAAAGAAGTAAAGTTCATATTTTTCATATCTCTCCAAATTGAAAGATTTCCTAATTAACCTTAGAGGTAAAAACTTCAACATATAATTTTTCTTTTAACGTTAAAGAGAATAAAACAAATAAAATAAAACAAGCCAATCCAAAAAATAAAAATAAAATAAAACCCCAGTGAAAGTAATACAGGACTTTAAAACAGAATAATAGGAAATCAACAACGGCTACTTGAAGATGCTTCTCACCATCTTCAAAATTGTTGTCCATATCACCAGACAGCAAAATCAAATGACACAGACAGAATAAAATCAATTACAATTAATTGTTGAATAAAAAAAGTAGAAAACAAAACAGAACAATATTGGATTTCAAAAATAAGACAGGAGAAATCTCCCACTTTTGCTATATTGTATATTGTTATGCTCTTAAATGATGCTCGGACTACCAGCCTTAGACCTGGAAAGCCAATCAAACAATACAACTATTCAATTATGTACCTCAGTTGCTGTCAACTCAGCCTGTCCTCTGAAATAGCTGGTTGCTTATGGGTGTGGGGGAGTGTGCTTGTCTCTCAGCCCCAGCACTGGTTGGCTCATGGGAAGAGTGAACTGACTTGTTTTTCCTCCCAGGCTTAGCAGGGCTTCCACTGACTCACAGGAAGGAAAAATTGGCTTGTTTCTCCTCCTGAGTCCCATGTGGCTCATGCCAGCTCATGGGAAGGGTATTTTTAACTTTTTGACTTAGCAGATAGGTAATTTACTTGTAGGTTGATAAGACATTTCTACAAAAGTGTATTTTTCTTAAAAAATCTTAATAATAGAACTTGGAAAAGCAGAAGAATATACTAATTTGGAAATAGGAGGCACAATATTTGCCAGTGATGAGAATATTTTTCAAAGTATTTATTTAGAAGGTTAATATATATTCTCTAATGATTCAATATTATTTAAATAGCATACTAAAATTTCTATCTGTGCATTTGGTGATTCAGTAAATTTCTTACTGGGTAATATATTAGCAAAAATACACCAAAAATTTATTTTTACAACTTTAAATAATCTAAAAATAATCAAATTTCTAACTATTCAGTGGTACTTATTCTTAAAGCAGAAAATTACGAAATTGTGAAGTAAACATACATCCAGCCTCACTCTGATAATTTATAGAGGCTACAATGTATCTGCAATTTTAATGAGACAACTGGAAGTCAACTGGGAGAAGCCACTGAGGGAAACAAGTTTGGGAAATTTAAGTGGTATAACATTTACAGACAATTATAAACTATAAAATGAAAATAAATTTTAATGTTTTTCTAAAATATCAAGATACCAATATCTTTGCATATGATGAATGCTGCATGACAGTGTCATTAACTAATGTTTCACGTAGACAAGTATTGTTAAGTAATGACTGTAAATAATACAGGAATATATAACCAAGGATACAAATAACAGTACTTGGCTATTATCACCCTTTTCTGTGGAACCTTCATAGAAATTTTGTGCTGCAATGAACACATAAAGAGATGCCATTATTTTTTAGAAAACGTATTTTCCTCTTTTTTGTTATATCCACTTGATTCAAAATCAAAGGTAACAGCTATATTCTACATTGTTGATCTAATTATTGGTTAAGCTAAAAAACCTTTTTGTTAAGGTAAAGTTTAATGAAATCAATGGACATATGCTGATTATGGACAGAACCCCTGGTTACAGAAAACAACAAGCCTTTATTTCCACTGTGTAATTACAGGAGCATTACAAGTTTTATATATATTTTTAAGTCTTAGAAGATATAATTAAATAAACATATATGTCAGGGAAGAGAAATTCCTGTGAAAGACACAGGCATTAGGTCAAAACTGAGATAATTTAGGCAGAGAAAAATTTATTCTTGGGTCTGCCTCATAGTCTTGTGAAATGTGGAAATTATTTGAATTGGTAACTTAAATAGACAACAAGGCAATCATTCTCACAACAGCGCATGAAAAACATTGCCTTTGTTTTACTAAAGAGTAATAAATATTTCAACCCAGGAAATTCAATAGGCATTTTCTCCACATATTTTTTCTATCAGCAGCATGACTTATCCACGGTCTCCAAGGAGTAAATTTTGTAACTTTATTCAATAGTATTATATATTCTCTGATGCGAAGAACTACCTTCAAGCATAACACTCAAAAATACAACTTAAGACAGAATTTTTAAAAGACATGTTGTGGATAAGCAGTGTGGTTGGGAGATTTATGTCCACAATGTGAAGAGGACTCCCTATTTGACCAAACGTTAGTTAGGTAATTCTGAGACAGCTTCTCCACTAAGCCTCAACATCGACCTTCCCTGTGTCTCTGCTTGTCAAGTCTGAGTATAACAAGAACCTGAAATCAATAGAAAAGGAATCTCCTATCCTTGATACAGAGTCATTTTGGCCTCCTCTCAACAAGAACACGGTTAGATTGTTTTAGCAAGAATGTGCCTATTCTTCAGTTCTCCTCTTAGTGATTTCCATTCATTGACTTCTTCATTCTGTGTAAGGCTAGAAATCCTAATTTTCCACTGTTTAATTGAGAGCCAAGTTTCCTTCCTTAATGCAAAGCATCATTACAAGAGTCTTGTCTTCCTTACTTGACTAGGCAGTGTAGGAACAATTTTTTCTTTAGCAGAAGAATAATATTGCCAATGGCATATAGAAACAAGAAAGGCATCTGGAAAGAAGCCTTTAAAATGCACTTATCATGACATGAGGTATAAAGAACAATACTGTCACATCTTTCTAAAAGAAAAAGAAATAAAAAATATTAAGACATAAAGTTGACCATAAGAATGGTAAAATATTATTAATCAGTTTACAGAAAACTGAGTGGATTTATATAAAAAGCACAAAATATCATGATTACTAATTACATGTATATTAATTATGTGCATTAAAGCATTAGCATACATTCTCAACTTGATTTTAAGAAATTGTCTAGTATTAGAAAATTTGTTTGGTTTATCTTCGTAAAAGAAACAATTAGTTAATAATTAGTTTCTAAATTCAAAATAAGATTTAACTTGTTGATTGTTCTTGTTTGAATATAAAATAAAGATAATAACATATCATATAATATGAGGAATTTCTCAAGAGACATGCAAAGAATATTGCAAGCATCTGAATAACACTTAACATTACTATGGTATTGATTGTACAGTCAAAATTATAATAATAAACTAGAGTATTTATTTAGTTTTGCATGTAATTTGTCATGGTATAAACTTTAATCTCTGATTTATTTCTAGAATGAGTGCTTAAAAAGCATGAAGTTATCATGCCAACTAAAGAACACAAAGTTAATGCTAGTTTTCTAAAACTATTTATGATGAAACATCCAGAAGTAGGTTGAGTAAAAGTCATAAAGCAATTAAAAACAAAGTATCCCCACAAATCTGATAAAATCATAGCCAATGTTTGTGATATAATTATGTATGTGGGCAGGTAATTGGACCATGGGGACCTATTTACATCAGTAGATTAATCCACTGATTAATCCATAGTAATGTGAAGCTAGAAGGTAGGGCTTGGTTAGAAGAAGCAATTTACCTGGAGAATGACCTGGAAATACACATCTCCATCCTTGCTTCTTCCATTCTCTTTCTACTCCTGGTTGCCAGGACATAATCAGCTTTCTTCTATGTGAATAATTATTTACTCAGTATGATTTAGTGAAAAGTTGATTTTTTCTCCACTAAAACTATTTTTCATAAATCATATAAAATATATATGCACATAACATCAGGCATGTATTCTTTTCCATTTTAAAATTATTTTCATGTTAATACGTGAACTAAATTATGACTTACCAAAAATTCTAGTTTTTAAAATTATTTTTTGACTTTAGTGTTAGTAATTAAATTTTTGAATTATGTAATGTACAAGTTAGCAATCCATTAGCTAGAATATACTGAACAAATACACAATTATTTAGACTATTGTGAGTTGAAGAAGAATAAAGTTATAAATAGAAACAGTGAAAATAGTCTTGATATAAAAATGGATCAGTAAACTACTTTATTCTCAAAATTGAGTATTAAGTACTAAAAATGAATCTCAGATATAATCTGTGAAAAGATAAATATTAACATCATATTATTAAATCAAGAACCCAAGCCCTCAAAATAAAAATATGCTTTGATAGTTCAGTAAACACAACTAATAGAGAAATATATTCACAGAAATACATGCTAAAATTTTATGAATTTGTGTGCATGTATGATAAATGTTTTTAAAGGAAAGAATGTTAAAACAAAAGTGACCTAAAATATGACACGGAAAAAAAGGAACACATATAGATAAATGATTATCATGGTTTATTCAGTGGCCCCCAAGTCTCATGCGATTATGGACTCAATCAAATCTAGCATTTGTGATTGGTTCCTTCTCTAACACTCGGATTGGTGGTGTGAGTGCTACACCTGCCTGGGTGTGGAGCCAACATAGGAGGTACCTGTGGGAAGAAGGTGGGTTGCTCTTTCTTGCTGTTTTGCACCTTGTTATTTGCAGCTGGCCATGAATAGCTGCCCCACCATGCTATGCTGCCTCAGAGCCAGTTGAATATGGACTGAAACTTTCAAGAACTGTAAGAATTACACCTTTCCTTCCCTAACTTTTGGTATCAGGTATTTTATCTCAACAATGAGTAACTAAGACAATAATTATTGTGTAGGTAATAATAGGTGTTAGTATATAGATATATTTCTCCTTTATTAGGCAGCAATTTAACATACACACACACACACACACACACATATATATATATATATATATATATATATGATAAATAAAAATATTTGGTAAATAAAAATCAAGCATTTTAATTAGAGCTCATGTACTTAACAAAAATTGAGCAAAAAAATAAACACTAATGCTATTTTGTTTAAATAGGTTAATAGCAAAACAATCTATATAATTGCCTTGATCTAAATGTTTTTGTATTTTTATTATTCATTGAAAAATATATGTGTATAAAGTCTGTGTATATGAGTACACATAAATGTATATCTGTATGTGTTTGTATATGTATGTATAAATGATCTGTACTTTTCCTTGTGGTTCTGAGGCTTAAACCCAAAGGCTTTGCTTTAGACAACTACTGTGTTTAATTCTCAGTACAAAATAATTCATATTTTTAGTTATATTTCTTTTAAGAAATCTTGTTTATTTTCTTAATCAAGTTTTGCTATATTGACAAACAGTGGGTTATAATACAAATTCTAGAAAAGCATAGAAAGTTGATATTTGGAGAAAATGTGAACAGAAAAGTAACCAGTTTATTTTAATACATGTGAAAAGTTTGCATACCTGAGTCCTTCCAAGAGCAACTTCATGTTTAGCTAGATTGAAAGTTGCAAATCTGCTCATATAAATGCAAAGTAGAAGCGGTATACAGGAAAGGGCATTTCTTCAATCTAAATCTCTTTAAACATTTAATCCAGTTTGGGAAAAATTCCATCAGAAATGTAACAACACACTTTTTAATGAAGGACCAGGAATAGCCAAAATAAAATTGAGTATATAATTTAAGATATAATACATATTAGCTACATTTACTACAACGTTATTCAACATACAAAGTCATTCTCTTCCCATTACTCACTCAATATTTCCTTGTTACTTATACGTCCCTATTACTTCAGAAATCTAAAAATGATATTATTTAAATAGTTATATACTAAAATAATAAACATCATTATTAGCACATTGAAATAATTTTAAACATCTTGAAAAGCAATACAATATATTTTTACATAGAATTGTTCCATAGTGTTTATGTCACCCAAACAAATGGAATACATTTTATTCTTGGAAGTTTGTCATTCTTCATACAAAATACATAATTTTCTACAAGTCTAGGGCTGCACACAAGACCCTCCCAATCAGTGTACTTAACAATTATAAAAAGAATAAATTTTTTTTAAATCAATAACATGTTGTGAATCAAAACATGTTATTTTTTAGTGCTTATAAATGCCTTGAACTCCATACTCTGAATACACTTATTTCTGCTATTTGCTTTGTGAGCTCATCGAGATTCAAATACCATCTCCATGATGACAGCGTCTACATGTATATCTGCAAACAAGCTGTGTTATCTCCAATCCAGAATTATATATTAAGTTGTTTCCTACATCTCCACTTAAACACCTGTATGCATTTGAAGCATTTCTGTATACTGATGAGTCCTGGGTATTTTTCCCAACTCTGCCTTAGATTTCCTCATGTTTACTTAACTGCAGTTCACTTATTTTAGATGCAGAAACTGTAAGCAGGTGGCAGCTTTGTCTTTCTCTTCACATCGTGTTCAATCACCTAATGTATTCTGTGTTTTTCTTCCAATATATATCAATATTTATCAAACATTTATTACATCCATAAATACCTTTACAGAAGTGACCACAAATTTGAGCATTTTTTGAGTAATTTACTTGGTTTCTTTTTTGAATTTATTAATTTCTCTTATTCACAGATAGATGCCATGATATTTTAAGAACTAACTCATATTCCATTGTTTGAAATCCTCTAATGTCTTTCTATGAGAAAAGTAAGACCAGGATACTTTAGGCATCATTCCTTTCCAATTATTTTTTGAACATATTAACTACTGCTCAATTACTTATCCAATGAGGGCACCTTTCTTGTTTCACATCTATGTTTAGCTTTGTCTTATACTAGCTTTACTAGAGCTCACTTTTTACTGTCTCCATGTACTGATTAGCTATCCATGATAGAAGGCTGCCGTTTACAATTGGAGAAGCACTCCATCAGTATATACACACATCTCTTCATAGCTCTATATTTAATAGTTTTCTATATTGATATCTTTATCAATATAAAGATGTAGATATAAAGATATCAATATGTAAGTATATCAATCTAGGTGCATATCTACTTGTCTACCTACTTGTATATCTATTTGAATGTATGTATATATAATTTTATGTATGCATATACAATTCATTGCATACAAGTTTAATTACTTTTTTTCTTTAATTTTGGTATCAAGGATTGAACTCATGACCTTGCACTTACCAAGTAAGTGCTTGAGCCACTGAGCTAAATCCCCAGCCCCTACAAGTTTAATTACTTTAAAGTAATAACTTTAATAATTTTTCATTAACATAAAACACTTTTTGAGTCTTGTCATGTATTACACAATTTCCAGATATAAAATGGAGTAACTCTCCTTTTTGATGTAAGGCAATTAAGGCTAAAACACTATATTAGACATAGGGAAAAACCCATGATGTTCATATTTCTTTCTAGAGTTTCTCTGCTTTTGTATTTGAATTTAAACCAAATTGATGGTGATAGAATGTTGCATTGGTTTTATAATTTGTGCTTCTTCAATAATAAATGGAGTGTAAGTTCTGGGAAAATTATTTTTTAAATTATGTGTATTGCTTTTATCTTTGATAATTTACCTTTTTTTCAAAGTATTCAAGTGATTTGACAATTTGAGATGTTTTCTGTTGACTCTGTATTGACTATAATATAAAATTTAAATTTGGATAATTAAAATTATTTCTATACACATGAATATTTAATTTAGAAATAATTTTATAGCTAAGATAATTTGAAATAATTCTTTTTGGTGCTGGTGATTTAGCTCAGCGGCATAAGTTCCTGCCTTGCAAGCACGTGGTCATGAGTTCGATCCCCAGTACCGATAATAATAATAATAATAATAATTTGTTTTGTTTGTAAATTCACCAGCTTCCCTACCAATTATGTCTTACAAAATAGCACTTCAGGTCTCATCAATGTAGAATTGGCTGCAATACAAAACATGGAACTATAGATCTGAATTTCCTCAATGTTTACAGTCATTTACGGGGGACAGTATACACAAATGTATTTATATAACCAGCCTCATAATTAGAATACCATATGATATAATAACTATAAATTCAGTGCATATCTTATACATGGAAGGTAATTTGTAAAATTAAAAATATAATGACTGTATAATAGACCAATTTTACATTCTGATATTTTTCCAATAAAATGAAAACACAAGTAAAAATCTAAAATTTAAAAGAATCAAAATGACTAAAAATAGAGCAATGATATCTTCTAAGATATATTTGTGTAAAGAAATATTATTCAGCAGAGAAAAAGACCTATTGATACATGGTACTATTTGGATTGACTTCAAAAGTATTAAAATGAAAAACGGTAAATTCACATAGTTAAATATTGCATAGTTTCACTTATATCGCTTTATGAAATGATAACATTACAGGAAACAGTTTAATCACTAATGGCTAGACCTATGGTTTGACTTTAATAACGCACAAAGGAAAATTTATGGTAATAGAGCAAAAATATTTTAAAAATAGTTTATCTGTACTGTCATGGCTGCCTAAATATTACCCTTCTCACAATATGAGCAAAACTATAATGAAGGTTCCATTTTATAACTTTGAAGATTTTATTTTATTCCCTAAATATGAATTTTCAAGGAATAATTTTGAGATGAAATATATGTTATACATGACTGGTCACAATGGTACACATCTATCAACCCAGATGTTCAGGAGGGAGAGGAAGCAGAATCAGCCTGAGTAACTGAGAAATAACCTGCTGGAAAATAAAATTAAGAAAAAATTAGCCCTGAAGATCTAATGCAGTATCCAAGCATTTGTCTCACAGGTGCACTGTCCTACCTATGTTCACTTCCCAGTGTTGGAGAAAAAAATATGTGTAATATAGAAATTTAGAATACAGAGGGGTTAATGTCTCATTGAAAGTTTGCATAGATTTAAACTGCCACCATTATATACAAGTTATAAACCTACATCTTTACACACAAAGAATGCATTGATTTACTATAAATGCTCATATCTGTTTAATCTTTACTTATGAAAAAACTTGTCTTTGAAATTCATAGTATGAATGATTTGTGATAAAATCATGTCATTTTTAATTTGAGTTTTAATATCAATTTTATATTTTGCATAAATACATTGTATCAGTTTTGTATAATATCAATTTTGTATTTTGCAAAATACATTGTATTTTACAATGTAGTTTGCATCGTATCTTTTGAAATATTTGATCTTATTGTTACTACTTTGGATTTTTGAATATGTTAGTGCATCAAACTCAAAAGATACTAAAAGGCAAACAGAAAGATCTGATGAGAGAAAGGCGAATCATTTGGGTGACAGAGCCAAGAGAAATGGTGTGGCCATAGACTCTGCAGGAATAGTGGAAATCAAAAGATGCAGATGCAGGAGATAGTTAAATTTCAGTAGAAAATATATGTAATCCAAAGAAAGATCAAAATCTGTGCAGTGGAAAGATTCATTGTGTTACAGATTGACGTGATGGAAATAGAAATAAACACAGGCAATGGCTCTGAATTGTGAGGACAAATATAAAAATGTGTAAGCTTTGGGACAGAAAGTATAAGTTATAAAGAAAAGAATAATCAGATGAATGGCATCTGAACTGTGAACTGGAATGCTGTATGCATGGAGTTTGAATGATCTCAGCACTCTATTCAAAGAAAAGATTGCAAGCTGTGGAAACTTATCTGACAGGATAAAAGCAAGATGCAACAATGAAGCAAGGAGCAGATAATATATCAACCATGTTCTATGTCTGAACAAAATTTATGGGAAAAAATACAATTATCAAACAGGAATGAGTCAGAGCAGCAACTTCAGGATAGGAAAAGACGACAAGAAGAGAAACATGCCTGAGTAATAATTTGCACATGAGATTTTTAAATTATTTTATTATTATTATTATTATTATTATTAAAATACCCAATAATCCTTGGCAGTTCCAATTTTCTAACTTAAAGCAGGGTAATCAAACCATGAAGCAGTCTACACACATATGATATCAAAAAGGTGTTAAGTAATATTCAGCCCCCCCCCAAAAAAATCACCCAGGACCATTGATTTAAAAAGCATGGGGGATAAAATAGTAGAGAAATGAATAGAAGGTTTATACCTTTTTGAAAAATGTTAAGTTTTATATATGCAAGAGACAAATAGGCCTGGAAATAAAGAAATTCATAACCTGGTAATGGAATCAAAGAGAAACTATGCTAGAAACTCCCAGTGACTAAGAGAATGTAAGTGTGAAACAGAGGGTGCAGAGCTGTTTTCATAGATGCACATTCCCCCGCCAGTTAATTTATCTGCTTTACCCTTATGGGATCCTGCTTCAGCTTTGTAACCTCATCCCTACTGATCCAAAAAAGGGTTTAGTGATTGACTGATAGAGAGGAAAGTTCCTAGTAGGTCTCTTTCTATGTTTTCCATTCTAGTATCTATCTAATAATCATTTTCATGATTTCAACATGATATACTTACTCTTAATTATTTGTTCCATTGTTCCTTAGAGATATGAACACACACACACACACACACACACACACACACAAATGTTTCCCTTACTAAAAATAGATATTCAGTTTGTCCTTCATCAGACTGCCTTCTTGATGTCTATCACCTCCACATGTGCTACGCAAGAGCAAAACAGAAATACACATATTCTTTAAATGTATCATTCTTTTATTTCTCTGTGTGCTCTTACACAGCCTATGCATTTAACCTAGTATCTTTTCTCTAACTTTTTTACCTATTTATCTGTTTGTCCATCTACTGTATATATATATATATATATATATATATATATATATATATATATATATATACATATATATTACTTTCTAGTGTTAAACTTTAATTCATTTTGTTAGATAAGTCAGTTTTATTCACATCAAATATAACTACTAATCTTGTCTTTGACAATGTGCCATGGAATTGTGTTAATATTTTCATGCATTAGTATAGCATTTGACTGCAATTACCTAATTTTAGTTACAGAAGCTATCTATCTCAGAATCAAATATCAAACAGTGGTTATTTCTGGATTAGAGTCCAATAATTGATACTTAGCATTTGCTCAATAAATAAAATAAGACAATACATGAATTATTATTTTTATTTTACTCTTTTTATTTTTTATTTTAAAGGAAAAATATAAAAAAGCAATGCTACAAAATTTCTAAACAAGATTGTAGGAAAGTAACAACAGTTAGCACATGGCATAATGTTATCTTCAAAGTAGTTGCTCAGATTACAAAGCATAGGCATGCAAAATTGATCAGACAATATAGGTAAAAATATTTCTTTTCAATAAACGAATAGAAACTAGTAGTATAACTATCAACAGTTTTGTGTGTGTGTGTGTATATATATATATATATATATATATATATATATATACTATATACTATATACTATATACTATATACTATATACTATATACTATATACTATATATATATATGAAATATATATATATATACTCCTTTTTATTTCCTTCTTTTATGCTTTTCCCCATCCAGGTTTTTATTTCCTGCATAGAGTTTCCAGCACAGATTTTTGTTTCCCATTTTACAATATCTATTGTAAATTTTTGTATCTTATTTACTCTTTTAGTTTCTTATACTAGGGAAACAATACCATGTTTACACATATGAATCTGATTTATTTCGTTTATTAGTATGGTCTCAAGTTGCATAAGGTTACCTGTAAAACCATTGTTTGTCCTTTTTTATGGCTGGGTCATACTGCATTGTATAAAAAGACCACAAATTTTTAATCCATTCCTCAGATGGACATTTGAGTTCTTTCTAAGATTTAGCTATTGTAAATTGCATTGCTATAAATGTGGATGCACATAAATCTCTGTGGTATGGTATTTTTAATTCTTCTGGGAAAATACCCAGAGGGGCATAACTGGGTTGAATGATACCTCTAATTTTAGTTTTTGAGGAATCTTCACACATTTCCACAATGGTCGTACTGGTCTATTCTCTCACAAACAGTGGAGAATTGTTCCTTTTTCTCCACAGTCCCTTCAGTATTTGTTATTGGTTGATTTCTTGATGACAGCCATGCTTACTGGGGTAACATGTAATCTCAGTGTTGTTATAATTTGCATTTCTTGAATGATCAATGATGTCAAATATTTTCTCATGTATTTATTTACTATTTGTATTTCCTCATCTGAGAAGTGTATGTTCATCTCAGCTGCCCATTTTAGGATTGTATCTTTGCTTTGTCAGGTCCAATTTTTTCCAATTCTTTGTATGTTCTGGATGTAATTTGTTTAAGGGACAGCTAAAAATCTTTCCAACTCTGTGGGTTGTCTTTTCATTGTGTGGTTGATTTTTTTAATGTACAAAAACTTTTTAATAAGATGAGATATCAGTTGATGATTCTTTAAAAGATTTCCCATGCAGTTTTGGTGTTGTTTATAAACTCTCTGCCTACTCCTATGTCTTTAAGATTTCTGCTTAATTTATCTTCCAGTAGATTTAGTGTTTTTGTTTTAATATTTGGATCTGTGATCTATTTTGAATTTAATTATTTACATAGTAACAGACATGGGTCTAGTTTTATTGTTTGACATGTGTAAAGTGAGTTTTCCCAGTACCATTTGTTATAGATGCTAATTTCTTCCAGTGAAATTGTTTGGTAACTTCATCAAAGATAAGGTGGCTAAGTGTGTTTGTAGTTGTGTCTGCATTATGCAATCTGTTCTACTGGTTCTTAGATTTGTTTTTGCCAGTATCAAGCAGATTTTACACAATAGCTTTGTAGTATAATTTGAGATAAGGGACTGTGATACCTCCTGTTTTTCCATCATTGTCCAGGACTACCTTAACAAAACAAAACCAGAAAACAAAAAGAAATTCTTATTATTATTCCAATTTTACTGCCCGGACAATGATCATTAAAGTTTTGTTGGTTTTTGTTATTGTTTATTTTACTGAAAATAGGATTCTACTGTAGCAAACTGAATTTTGTATACTTTCTTAAAGTAATTCGGTGAAGAATTTTGTCATTTCTTAGTTATACATTTTAATGTATTTGTCTTATTTTAACAAATTAAGTCTGATCATCATATACTCAACCTAATTGAAATATAAAGCTATTGAAGGATGATAGTTTAAAGTTCTGTCATTTACGATTCACTTTCAATGCAGACTTTGTAATTAAATACAGAAACTATATGTATGAAAAGTGATTTGCAATTGTAAATTAAATAGAATAATCAGAATTTTTACTAAACTAGTATATATATCTAAGTTATTTTGAACTTTTTAGAATTTTTGGCTTTTAATAATTGTTTAAAAAATTACTGAGCTGGACTCTTCAGTAGGAAAAGTTTCTCATAAACATCAGCTAATATCTTGTTAGGCAAATAATCAGCAGTTTAGTTGCAATGTTCAGTACAGTGTTTAATTTTTATCCTCTTAACCTGATATCTAATAAGTTAAATAAATGAATTTTATGCTGGAAAAAAATAAAACCAGGGTGAAGGGAGTGGATTGAAAGAAGAAAATTGAAGTGGGCTATGTATATGTATGAATTCCCTATAGTGAATGTCATCATGTACCGTAAACATGTACGAATAAAAGTCAAATAAAGAAAAAGAAAAAAATAAAAACTAAACAAGAAATAGCATCTGATAAGATCTGGCTTGTTTCAAAAGCCAAACATTTAATGAAACAATCTCTAACTTCCTTGTTTTAATTGAAAATATCTCAGTAGCGGTGCAGTTAAGACTTCACAAGCAACACAGGAATTCAATAAAGGGCATATAAGATCAGAAAAAGCCACCTAATGGAAGACAGAGTCTTATCGCTGACCTATGATATACATGTGAATCCATGTGACATCGGTAGTACAGTGGGGTTCACTCATCTGCTTTTTGAAATCTGGCAATTCAGGACCTTGTGGAGCTTGAGCATCAAGGCCACTTTCATGATCGATGACTGAAGAGACTCTTCTTAAGAAGAAATAGCACTTGCAATTCAATTGCCTTCTTCATTGGTATACAGGCCACTTTTTTCCCACTGTGCTTATTGCCTGTTTTGGAAAAAAAAAAAAAAAACATAGTTAACCTGCAGACTACACTCTCAAGGTAAGGCGAGAAAGCACCTTTGAACAGAAATCAATGGACTGAATCTTATCTTCCCAAAAGCTGCCTTTGTTTTTCTATGATCCTTCAGGTAAATGCCTTTCACTGATACTTTTAAAGCAGAAACTCCTAATTTAGTATTCTGTAACATTGTTTAGCTCAAGTGAATGTTGTGTCTTACTGAATTATTAAATAAAGCAATAACATAGTAGAGCAAATAGATTCATTTCAATGACAACTTGATATTTTCCTAAATATCTTATTTTTAATCTTAATTGTGTCTTAAGGATCTCATTTTTGATATCAGAGTTAAATGTTACATATAACATAGATTTTAAATAGTACTTTATTACATTTTGTTTGTATCTTAATTAATCAGAAGTACTATTCTTTTTTTTTATTTAAAAGAGAATAAAACAAAAGGGGGCAGTACAGAGCAGATCAGAAGAGGACAACATAGGCAAAACAGTACTTTACATTAAGTCAACTGGACATCAACAGTATCTAACGCCATATCTCTTACTCTGCTATAGTTGAGCATAGTTTCAATTACAATAATATCAAACATAACATAATAGTATAAAGCCATGCATATAGTGAAAGAATTCCAGGGCTTTCTGAACCAAATAACAGAAAATGATCCATGGGTATTATAATATCTCATATTTGATAAAAAAGAAAAAAATTTGTTTGAACTATCACACATATTCAAATTCCAATGAGACACAATGTGGTAGACAGAACCAATGGTAATAGAACAAAAAAAAAGCATGGTAGGACTTCTAAGAAGGATAATATTAAATCAGCAATAGCTGTCATAATGTTTTCTTCAAAACAGCTGTTCATATCATCACGTATGATAGAGTCAAACAAAACAGGATAACACCATTCCAACTGATGATTTAAAACTTTGAAAGACTTCGAAGCTATGAGATGGGGCCTCAT
>PVJX010017014.1:0-39174 GCA_004027295.1 Dolichotis patagonum
GGACATAAGAAAGCATAAATTTCAAAGCTAGACAACCAGAGATCTTCACAATCTGTCATATTGTCTCTTGTTTTCTTCCAAATGGTTGTCCTTATCCTTGCATATGGAAAGCTCATACTAAATAACGTAGCCAATCTTTTCACAAGATGTGTAGTTCACTGGCTCCCACTTGCTAGGCAGGGGGGAGGGAGATGGGGGACACGGGATGGGGGACAGGATGACATGAGATGTCTGATTCTCAGCCCACATGCAGGCAGGATCACAGCCCACCCCCCAAAGATGGGAAGAGTTCCTTGTTCTCCCAGCACCTCAAGTCAACCGCGCTATGCAGGTCCTGATGCCTCAGGGTCTCTCTCCTTTGGGCAGCCAAAAGTCTGCTACACTCTCAGCTGCCCCCCAGAGAGAGGAGGAGCTCCTTGTTCTCCTGGCACCCCGAGTCAACCGCACTGTGCAGGTCCCAATGTGCTAGGGTCTCTCTCCTTCAGGCTGCCGAAAGTCTGCCACACTCTCAGCTGCCCCAAGAGGGGAGGAGCTCCTTGTTCTTCCAGCACCCCAAGTCAACCGCACTGTGCAGGTCCCGAGGCGCCGGGGTCTCTCCTCTGCAGGCCCCCTAAAGTCTGCCATACTCACCTGCTATTTCTTTCTGATGAATTGACCATTCCATTTCCAATGTTCTGAAATGGCCAACAGACCACAGAAAGAATTCTCTTTAGGCTCCTGTGTGAAACCAGAAGCTACAGCGATCTGCTGGCCTTGCTTCAGGGCCACAAAGGTCTGAATTTTTAAATTCTGAAACAACCTGGGCATGAAAACTTCCAGATATCACTCTCTTCCTAATTTGGTAGGAAGATAAACTAAAAAAGGAAATGAAAATTACTGTGGCTTCTAACTATGCACTCAGCAAACCTTCTGATGTCCTGATGTTGTCCATGTGATAAATACTAAGTCAGACAGGAAGGAAGGCTGCTTCGAAGGCATGTGGGAGACCACAGGGACCGTTAGAAACCTCAGACTCCTCCTGGCACCTAGTCACTTACTCCATCTCCTTCAAAGCAACTATGCACGAAATTTCCGTAGCCCTGTGACTGTGCTCCTTTTCAGGATAAGTAGGTCAGACATTAATCAGGTTCTTTATCCCTGCTTGCTCCTAGCCAATTTGCTAACCATTAAAAAAAATAGATTGGTCCCAAAAACTACCAAGCCAAAAAGAGAGAGAAAAAGAAAAATATGGATTATTCTTAATTATTTTACATTGGATAGCTATTGTCATTTTTCATCCTAATATCACTTCTCTTTTACCCTAGGGGTTAAGCAGAGATTGAAGGTTAATCTTACATATTTGAAAAATATATTTTGTTCCTCTAGAAAGGTTTAATGGCATTTGGGAATTGCATGACTTGCCAGCCTAGTCTTTTTGAATGACTAAGTATAAATAAAGACAATAAAAGAGTACACATTTTAGCTCTTGTGGAGGACTTTCTATTTTATTAATCAGCAATCTGTATAGTATATGCATATGAGAATAAAAGCAACTGAAATCCAAATAAAAGCATTCACTCAGACCATAGGTTAGGCAATTTAAAGCAGATTTTAAAGATTTAAATGGCAGACGTTGGTAAACACTAAATCAATGATTCTTTGAACTGTAAGTGCGGACCTTAAAAATGATGTGAAGGTGATATTAGGTTCTAGGCTGGGAAATGGCTTTTCTACTTGGAATCTTTATCTCCCTTTAGTTGACTCAGTATTACATGGCTTAGAGCCACACAATCTGAACTGTAAACTAGATTCTCCCTCCATGTAGATCTTACAAAGCATAAGTAACTCCCTGTGTCTCTGCAAAAATAGGGGTCTCCTTAATTTTCTGTAACAGAAAGGTGATGTAAAGTAAATAAAATAAAATGTGTTTTATTTTGCAGGCTCTGTAACCAGCAAAACAAAGCTGCTTCCTTAAATGTTTGTGCAACCCATTCTGCTTCTTTACATAGTTTCCTGTAAGAAACATTGAGGCATGGTCAGAGAAAGTACGATCCTTTAGGTATTACCAGGGGAAAGAGTACTAACATGTTATCATTTCCATTCCTTTCCAGTCAATTACTGACTGTGAACTTGAAAAAGTTAAGGGCTGTGCTATATTCTTTATGTTCTGAAAACCTAGGACATAATGTCACTAACCCACACAGAATTATGAGCAGTTAACTGGTATACCAGATATCTATTTAGTAGGTGTCTACTTGAGATACTTAGGCCTATTCAGCAATAATCTACTTGAGGCTTTCATAGTAACAACTACTTGTTTAACTTTTACCTGCTTTATTATCCTTGGTCATTACAACCTGATAAGGTAACTAGGTAGGTAGAATTCAATATGTTCATCTTACACATAAGAAGTCTGAAGGTCAGAAATTCCAAGGACTTGGTAGAGTTATATAGTAAATATTAGCTGAAAATATGAGACCTGATCTTTCCAGGAGGAGGCCTGTGGCTTTCACTCTGAAGCTCATTTTCTTATTCTAGACTCTGCAGTGTACTGCCAACAAATTCAGCTTTTTAACCTCTTCTCAGGGTTAGGAACAGAGCATGAGAAATCTTGCATAACATCTGTGTGCTCTGTATTGAAGATCTACAGTATGGGTAGCTGTTTTTTCTTTTTAAATGTAGGAGCACATATATGAGATTAGCTTGCATACAAAGCTTCTGCCTGATTCCCTGCTTAAAAGGATGTTTAGATTGCAGCCAGCTGGGCAGGCAAGAGCATCTATCACTTCTGTTTCCCTCAAATCTGGAACTGTGGACTAACATCTGAGGCAATGCTCCTATGTCCATGTGTGAAAGTCTACTATTGGCTCACTTGATATGTTATCTTCCTTCAGGATTTGATGGCTTCTTGGATTGGGGAAGTTTCTCTAAATTTTCAGATCACTTCTCCATATGTGATTCCATCAGCTTTCCTTCAGTGTCTCTCCCCTTCAGAGTCTTTGAAGCTACTGTGATACTGATGTTTCACAATCTTGTTTTGTGATGTGCTTGTATCATTTATTCTCCAAATTAATCAAGTCTTCCTTTTCTTCTGAGTTTTCTCTCTTCTTTGATTCCTTTCTACTACTTATTTTTAATTGCTAGGATAATAATCCATCCCTCTTTATTAAAAGTTCAGTTTGCTTATGTGTTTGGGGGATAATATTCCAGGGTTCCACACAGATAATTTTCTGTGAAAAGAGTTTGTTTGCTCCATTTTCCTCACAAAGAAGCAAGTCTCAAAGAGAATCAGTGATGACCTCAAGTTCCCAACATGGGATCCATGGCAACAGACAACACTGAATTTATTTTCTATTTTCTTTCCTTTACTAAATTTATTTTCTTCTCCTTTATGAAAATAGGGTTATTTTACTGTGAAGAAAGCCTGGATTTTCTTTTCCTTTTCCCCATAGGCATGCAATTCCAATTGCAAAGCTCCCTTTCTGTTTTCTTATCAGCAAGGTTCCATACCGGCATGGAATTCCACTGAGGCTTACTCACCTCCAACTCGTCTTACCATCCACAGGCCATGGCCTGTGGGACTCTGAGAATTCTCTAAGTACAAGGATGTAATATGATATACTAATAGCAACAAGAGGTTACTAAGGTTAACCAAGACACTGGCCATCTCAAACATGCTACCCTCTTTTTCTCATAACTGTCCTTGGTAGACCATGCATTCCAGTTTTGAGTTTAGAAAATATATTTCTTCTAGTTAAGCCGTTACTTAGCCCAGACAGACTAAGTTTATGTAACTGTAGTAATGTCACTAAATCAGCAGCTGTAGGAAAAGATATTCCAAAGTTTCAAAGAACAAGGAGGTAAACTTTCTAGATCCTGGGAAATCACTGGAACAAGTCATGTTATGCCTACAAAATTTTCATTTAGAAAATGGCAGTCCAGTATGTTGCACACAAAGATCCTGGTCTGGTCCCTATGGACCTCTCTGCTTCTGAAACCCTTGTCAGCACTCAGCAAAGTCAGCGGCACCCTGTTTCTCCGCATTTCCTCACTTCGTCCTACTCATTGTAGCTCTTCCGTGCACATGTGTTTATTGAGTCTTGACTGATCGCCAGGTCCTACGCCATCTAGGAGCACAGGTGTGAAGTACACTCAATCTGTGCTCTCCCAGGAGCTTGGGATTGTGTTGGGATAAATGCCATGCTAGAGCTCACAATTACCAGACTTCTAGAGGAGGGGTCTTCCAGATAACCCCTCTGTATAGGACAGCACAGTGCAGCAGGTGAATGGATCTCCACACCACATTGTCATCACATTCACCTCCTACCTGAATGTGTTAACTAAACAAGTATCACACTGCAAACAGACACACCTGTTCTCCTCACTGTGGGTGTTTACTCCTTTGCCCCTCCAACAACTCCCCACCCACCCTTGCCCCTTCCGTAAAGACTCAGATACACAGTCACTAATGAATGGAGATATGACCTTACACACTGCAAAGATTGAATCCTCTCACTTAGTACCTTCTTTCTAAAAGAACAATAATACCAATGAACTAATTGTCTACACTGTGTGCTAGGCATCTTGCCTCGCACTTTCTATCAATTACAACCTCAAGAAATAAACACGAGACAATTGTTAGCATTCCTGCTTCAAAAATGATGAGACAGAGGCTTGATGATTTACTCAAGGTTGGTGTTTTTATGTCTGCCTATGCTATGAACTCCATGCTTCAGTTTGATTGTGTGATCCAAGAACAAAGGGCAGGATAGTGTTAAATTTTAAACTTAAATATGTTATGTGAATGAATGCATGATTCCCAGGTGTAACTGAAGCTCAATCTAACTTGTAAGGAGGAAAAGCAGATACAATTTCCCCAATATTTTAGTTGAAGAAGTTCTGGAAGATTAAATAACGTGCCCAAATTTCACAAGCCAAAATGACAGACACTTGTATTCTGATTTTTAGTGTAAGACTCATATACCACCAAACTCACCTCTTACAAAAGCATCAGTGTCTAAGATGCCTTTTCTTTTACACTTTTACTCATCCAAATGCAGAGTTGTGTTATTCTTAGTCGTGTCAATACTATAAAACAAGTGAGCTCCATGATTTCATTATTTGTGATCTTCAACCCCCCTAACCCTGGATTTTATATTCATGACAAATATTTAGCAGTCACATACTGCTTTCCATTCTGGGCTGTTGAGCAGCAGCCCTGGTTAAAAAGATGTCCCTTGGTATGTGCCCCCCGACACCTGATCACATCTTTGGACCTTATTCTCTGTTGTTAACACTAAGTCACTGTTAAAGGAATCAAGTGTATTTTTGCTAGTTTTTAATGGATTTTTGAAAGTTTAAGAATTGCCAACTTGCTACTTGGAGGCAACTGGCTTACGGATTTCTATCGTTGTTTACTAACACTCCCAAACTTTGCCTAAGTAGTTTTTGTTATTCAAAGTGATATTATTGGATGAGTTCAAATATATAAGACATTCTACAGAACATCAAAATGTTCTGATGATTCTAGAATAAAGTTGTATATGTCATTTTCTGAAACGAGCATCTCAGTTGGCAGATTCTGTAAATGATTTTATATTTTAATTATAATCATGTGGGATATGTGGGAAAGGGTGGGCTGGGGGATTTGCTGTTATTATTGTGGTTAAGAATTAGATAAAAGTGGGAGAGAGCAAGAATAAGGGGCTCCCACAAGTATCCACTCAAAATCACAGGGACAGAAGGGCACCCTTGCTTCTGACCTTTTTGTATGTGTGTATGAAGACAGGGCATTCACCATAGAGATGAAGACACATATGTTGGGAAGAAACCAACTTGTTTGGCTTTTCCTCTCTACCCTCACATTCAATACAAAACACTTCTGTGGCCTGATGGAAGAATTTTCTTTACATGCCAAGCAATTCTCCTTGGACACCAGATGGGTGTCCTTTATCTCAATTTTGATGCCAGGTACCTACAGATAGCACCAAATCTCACAAGTTACAAGCTCAGAGTCACTAGCCTGTCTGTATTTCAGATGCCAAGTGTAGTAGATTGCCACCAATACTGCTCACTGATTGATTATTAATCAGGTGGCCTAGCTTATCTTCCTTGGATTTGATTAATTTGCTAAAATGACTGAAAGAACTCAGGGAAGTATAGTTACCATAAAGGATACTACAAAGGACACAGATGATCAGCCAGGTAGAAGATTTATAGGATGAGGTGTGGGGGAGTGCAATATGGTACTCACAAGCCATTTTGGGGCCACACTCTCACAGCACCTCCACAAGCTCAGAGATCCAGAAGCTCTGCAAACCCAGTCGTTTGGAGTTCTTCTGGAAGGTTTATTATCTGGCATGATTAGTGAAATTATTGGCCTTTCTCTATCAACTCAACCTTCAAACCCTGTATACACTCTGGAGATTGAGAAAAATGGGGCTGAAAGTTCCAACCTTCTGGCAATTAACCCCAATCTTGGACTATCAAATAACATCATAATGTTCATCTACCAAACAATAACATCGCAGTGTTTCCTCGTCTACCTTATTCCCTGGAGCTGAAACTGGGTAACTGCTGGCTCTTCCCCAAAGTTAGTGACCATGAAAGGTAAACATTTTTAATTGATTCAGGACTTCAAGGCAGCCATTACAATGCAAGTAATGATACTCACAAAAGAGGACTCAATCTCTCAGAGTTCTTACTATAAATGGGTATTTATTTCTGTCAAACAGTTTTTCCACATTAACTGCACTGATCAGATTTTCTCATTTGCTTTGTTTTGTTAATTACCAAAATTATATTATGTTGAAAACGATTGTTTGCTCTTGTATTCTTGATTAAAATCTCCTCTAGTTTCTGTTTTTGTTTTTTTTAATCAGTACCAGGGATCAAACTCACGACCACGCACTTGCAAGGCCGTCCTTATGCTGCTAAGCTAAATCCCCAGCCCCCTAAGTTCTGATACATTATCATTTTAATATATTACTTCATGTGAACTGCTACTTTTTAAATTTTATTTTATGGAAAAAGATAAAACAAAATTTCATAACAAGATGATAGAAGAATAACAATAGTTAATATATTGCATATTATTATTTTTAAAGTAGATACTTGGAGTACTAGATATGGAATACTAGATAAAAATTTCTGCAATTGATATTAGTGCAAATCTTCAGTTTCTATGAACTAAGAGACACTAATAGTGTAACTAACTTGAATTTTTCTCCCTTTTCTTTTCCTTCCTTTCCCCTTTCCCCTGTCCTGGTTCCTTTTTCCTTTTTAACAATTTTTCCCCATTTCATGATATCTATTGTACATTTTAGACTTTATTTACTCTTTCAGTTTCTCACACCAAGGAGAAAATAAAATGTTTACACATGAGTCTGATTTATTTTTCTGATGAGTATGGACAGCCTCAGTTTGCATCCATTTGCCTATAAAAGTCTCAAGTTTAGGAGTGGATGAAGAAGATGTGTTTTTTTAATACTATGAATATTTTTAGAAGTATACAAGTAAGATTATGCCTGGGGCTGACAGGGCCAGGGCCAGGGTGACTCACAACAGCACCCTGAGTAGCCAGGGGGTCCAGCAGCTGCCCAGGTCCTGCAAGCTGGAAGCTGGGGAACAGGGGAGGTGGAGGATGTATTTCTGAGCCTCAGACTTGGAGGCTCTATGGCGTCGCTGGTTGAATCCACATGGAGAGGCTGAAGGAACTGGAGTGTGACATCCACAGGCAAGGGCAGTAGCAAACAACAAGCCCCCTCAGGCAGAATGGATCTGCCCCAGCCCGGGCTGCAGGCCTTCCTCCTTCCTGTTCCCCTTGCCTTTCTTCTGGTGGGGAGCCTCCGAGAGGTTGGGTCCTAGGTCTTGTCTTCCCCTCAGTGTGCTGCCTGTGCATCCTCATCTCTGGAACAGCTCACAGATACACCCAGAAGCATGTTATATCTGCTTTATACTGCTTCATAAAGTCAAATTGAAAAAAAGGGTGTGATATTTTTATTCAATGGAGCACTACTGAGTTATGAAGAAGGATAAGCTTGAGGCTTTTAGAGGTAAATGGATGCAACTACAGACAATACTCATAAGTGAAATAAATCAGACTCACATGTGTAAACATTGTATTGTTTCCCAAGTGAAAGAAACTTAAAGAGTAAATAAAATCCAAAGTCTACAATAGATATCGTGAAAGAGAAAGAAACTGCTTGAAAAGAAAGAAGAACTGGAATAGGAGAAAGGAGAAAAGAAATTTTACAGGCTCTCCAGCATTTGTTATTCTTTGAATTCTTGATGACAGCCATTTATATTTTTTTTTTTTTTACAAGTTAGCTAGAATAATTATACTGGTAATTTCTTTTAGTTCATTGCAAAGAATGGTTTCTACTTATACTGTTTAATCAATTTTGCATGCCTATGTCTTATAAACTGAGCAACTACTTTGAAAATAGCAATATGCATTGTATTAACCATTGTTAATTTCCTACTATTGATACAAGGGAATGAAACTCCCCACCTACTATGTCCGGTACGAGCTCGTGTTCTCTAAAATCAAAGAATGAATTTTAGGAACAATGGACATTAAGAGCAGAATATGTTTATTGAGAGAAAGAAAGCTTCTGTCTGAAGGGAGACAGAAGGGGTCCCGAGCAGATTGCCAAGGACTCTGTCTTTTTTTTAGGGACTTTTATAAAGTAAAACAATGGGTTTAAGGTGGGGGAAGACTGGGAACTCACAAGACAGATGGGCATAAGGTGGGACATAACTATAGTTAGCCAATAAGATCAGTAGTTCAGGTAAAATTGATCACATTGGGGACAAATGGGAAAGCAAGTCACTTAGAGAGTCGCGCAGAAAGGGGGCATTGTTACAGAGCAGTGACTCTTTCCTAGGGGGATGGGAACTATTTAGGGTATCAATCCTCAGGATACGGGTGCATTTGTTTGGCCTTTTGTCTTGAGGCCTGGTCCACAGCAGGAAGTGTCAGCTTCCCCGGGCAGTTGCCAGGTGTCTGCACTGGCTCCATTGAGGACCTGGTCCTATCTCACTGCCTATATTTCTGACTAACTCAGCTGCTTGCAGCACTATCTTGATATGAAATTATGTATCATTGTTTTTATTTTTTTCTACATTTAATTTTAAATATCTTGAGTTTATCCTTATTTAGGCTGGGTAGTACTACATTGTATAAAAATAGTACCTTTTTAAAAATCCATTCCTCAGTCGATGGGCGTTTAGTTTGTTTCCAGGATGCAGCCATTATGAACTGCTGCCATAAACATGAGTACACATATATCATTGCGGTATGATGTTTTTCATTCTTCTGGGAAGATCCCAGGAGAGAAATAGCTGGGTCGAATGGGACCTATAATCCTAGTTTTCTGAGGAATCTGTGTACTTATTTACACAGTGGTTGCAACAGTCTACTTCCCACCAAAAGTGGGGAAGCGTTCCTTTTTCCCTACAGGCTCTCCAGCATTTGTTATTCTTTGAATTCTTGATGACAGCCATTCTTTTGGAGCAAGATGGAATCTCAGTGTTTTTTTAATTTGCATCCCTTAAATGATCAATAATGTTGAACATTTTTTCATATATTTATTTCCCACTAGCATTTCTTTATCTGGGAAAGGTGTATTCATCTCAGATGACCATTTTTGATTGGGTCTTCAAATTTGGGGAAGTCTGATTTTTTTTTCACTTCTTTATATGCTCTAAATAGAAGTTCTTTGTTTGAGGGAAAATTGTCTGAATTTTTTTCCCATCTGTCAGTTGTCTTTTTACTCTGTTGGTTATTTCTTTTTATATGCAAAAGCTTTTAATAATATGAGATCCCAACTGTTGATTCTTTGAAGTATTTCCTTTGTAGTTTGGGTTTTGTTCATGAATTCTACACCTACCCTTATGTCTTCAAGATGGCTACCTGATTTCTCTTCCAGTCAATTCAGTGTTTCTATTTTAATATTTAGATCTTTCATTCTTTTTGACTTTAGTTTAGTGCATGGTGATAGACATGGGCCCAGTTTTAGTCTTCAGCATGTAAAGTGCCAGTTTTTCCAGCACCATTCATTAAAGATGCTTTTTTCCTGTAAACATATTTGGCCCCATTTTCAAAAATGAGATGGCTGTGTTTGTAGTTGTGTCTGAATCTTCTATTATTTTCCACTGATTCTAATGTCCAATAATTCTTATGGGGTTCTTTTTGTTGTTTGTTTGTTTGTTTGTTTGTTTGTTGCCAGTGACAGGCTTATTTTATCACAGTAGCTTTGTAGTACAATTTCAGGTCAGGGATTTTGATGCCTCCTGCCTGGCCTTTGTTGTCCATATTTGCTGTACTAGGGCTCTTCTGGTTCCAAATGAATTTAAGAAATATGAGGTATGTTAATCGCATTTTGATTGGGATTATATTAAATTTGTATAATGATTTTGGGAGTATGGCTGTTTTCACCATGTAGGTTCTTCCTATACACAAGCAAGGGATAGCTTTCCATTTTCTGATATTCTCCTCAGTATCCTTTTTCAGAATCCTATAATTTTCAGTGTATAAATCTTTTACTTCCTTTGTTAGAGTGACTCCTCAGTATTTAATTTTTTGTATGCTATTTGAAAGGTGTTGTTTTCATAATTTCTCTCTCAGTGAGTTGATTGTTTGTACACAGAAATGCTATTGATATTTGAGTGTTGACTTGTTATCAAGCTATGCTACTAAATTAGGTTATTAAATCTAGAAGTCTTTTGATGGAGTTTTTGGGGTCTTCTATGTAGCATATCACATCATCTGTGAATAATGATAATTTAACTTCTTGCTTTCCTATTCTTATTTATTACTCTGTCTTGTCTAATTGTTCTGATTCATGCTTCCAGAACTATACTGAATAGGAGTTGACATCTTGTCTTGTACCTGATATTAGAGTGAAAATGTTCAGTTTTTGTCCATTTAGAATGATAGAACTGCTACTTTATGTTTAAGATTTTACCACCAATTTTTGGTATTATATCATTATTGTATAATTTTCTTTCCTCACAATATCCTTGTCTAGTTTTATCTGCATAAATAAAGGATAAATAGGATATTTACTCTTCTTTCATTTTTACTATTAAAATTTTATGGAAATGCAGTTAGTTATTCTAACAAAAGCAAACACAATTCAATAATAATGGACAAATTTTTATATTGCTGAATATTCTCAAGTATAGTTCTAAGTGATTTATTCCTAACCCTCATACTTAAGTACAGAAGAAAAATCAGTGAGAATTAGCTGAATTGAGTGCATGCTATAATCACTCTTATAAAACTCTCTATAGTTACTACTTTTATATTTATAATCATTTTTCTTTATTTTATATAAAACCAATTCCCAGTTTTATTGTGGTATAACTGACAAATAAAAGATACAAACATTTAAGGTATGCAACCTGATGATTTGATAGACATACACATTGTTATATGATGAACACAAGTAAGCTGATTAACACATCCATCTCCTAACATAGTTAACATATTTATTTTTTATGATGAGAATCCTTAAGACCCTCTCAGCGAATTGCAAGCACACAATACAGTATTATTAAATATAATTGCCATGCTGTACATTACACCTCTAGAGCTTATTAATCTTAACTGAAAGTTTGAGCCCTTGACCAACATCTCCCTGTCCTAGACATTATATCCCAACACACTACATCTGGCAACCACCATTCCACTCTTCTTTGTAGTCAACTTGTCTTAGGTCCCCATGGCATCATACAATGCCTTTCTGTACCTGGCTCATCTTACCATAATGTTCTCCGGATTCATCTGCATTGTCTCAAATGGTGGGATATTCTTTCATGCTGTGGTTGAATAATATTTCATTAAATGTAAAGGAAACATTATCCATTCATCTGCTGACAAACTCATTATTTCCGTATTTTAGCTATTGTGAAAAAAAGCTGTGATGAGCACAGGAATGCAGATATTTCTTCCACATACTGACTTCCTTTTTTTCTTTAAATATATACCCCAAATGAATATTGTTAGATTATATAGTAGTTCCATTATTTCAGTTTTCAAAGAATTTCTATGTTGTTTTACATAATGGATATACCAAATTACATTCCAACAAATGTTGCCCACACCCCTGGAAATACTATTTTTCATATTTCATTTTTAAAATAGACATCCCAAAATGTGAGGTGATACATCACTGCATTTTTAGTACAAACAGCACCTTCTTATATACCCACTGGTCCTTTGTATATCTTCTTTGAAGAAATCTCTAGTATCCTTAGACCAATTCTTAATCTGGTAAATTTTGTTTTTGCTTTGGTTTGTATGAATTCTGTGTGTGTGTGTGTGTGTGTGTGTATTCTTATGAAATGTTCCTCTTGTTTTATAACAATATTCTGTCTTAGATTCTACTCTTTTTGAGACAGGATCTCACTATCAACTGCTACCAATACAGTCGTGTGTGCATCATCATGTGCTTCACACACAAGGTCAGGTTGACCTTGAACTCACTTTGTAACCCATGCTGACCTCGAACTCATGGATCCTTCTGACTCCCAAGGGTTGGGATTGCAGGCATGTGTCACCATGGATACATGTTAGAGTCCATTTTTTTAAAATTTTTTATGATTCAGGTTGTTATATTTTTCCTACTCTTACTTTTGTATTTGTCGACTGATTTAATATGTCCAGTGGCTTTTTATTCTTCTGTGTTGACACGAATTATCTGAAGAACGGTTGATAGCATTTCCTCTACTAGATATTTGCTAATAATAATTCTCAATTTTTGTATTACAATGTCTTTATTTTGTCTTCAGTGTTTAATGAATGTTTTCCCTGGAAAGAGAGTTCTAGGTTAATATGATATTTTGGTCTTGTTTTGTTTTGTGTCTATGATTTGGTGTGAATTACTTCTTGTAGGAATTTAGTAGTCAGCCTTACTTTTGTTCTCTTTAGCTTCAATTACCTTATTTTTATATCATTAATTCATAGATATTTTCCTATGATGTTTGCTTGTCATGGTCAAAGCCACATGTTTGAGTCTGAATTATGCTGTCTTCTTGTAAGGAGTGTTGAGATTTTACTATTAGATAGTTAAGTTCTGTTGAATAGGTTTGTTTCAGGTTTTATTAGGACCTAAAAATTGGAGATATGAGTCAGAATCCTAAATTATGGTTTCTCTGAAGTCACAGTTGTATATCCTATATATTATGCTAGAACGTTAAAATTTTTTTTTAAAAAACACAATGAATACATTTATTGTGGGGCTTTTGTAAACATACATATTGGGTCTTAACCCCTTTTGCTTCCTCTTCTCTCCCTGTACTCTTACCCCTTTCATAGATTTCTCTCCCATCTCCACACAGACCAACTTTCTGTTTTCTATTCCCTACGTTTTATTTTGCTCTTTACAATTTTTAGGCTTTCGGTCTCTCCTATTGGAATTCTCATATATTGCATAAATATCATAGATATTTGATATTGAAGCTTGTGTGTCTGATTCATTTTATTTAACATTATAGTCATTTTATTTAACATCTTCCTCTGAATGGCTCAAATGTATTCTTCTTTATGGCTGAGTAGTACTCCATTATCTATCTATCTATATCACATTTTTTTATTCATTCATCAGTTGATGGGCATATAGGCCATTTTCAACATTTAGCTAGTGAATGGCACTGCTACCAATACAGTTGTGTGTGCATCACTGTATGTAGCTTGCACTTTTCACATCTGGAGAACTCTAATAGCTCCAGTACTGTGCAGTCTCCTCAGTCTCTGTTCAGCTCGCAGTGCCCAGTTACTTCCCTGTGCCAGCCTTGTGGAATATTTCCTTGTACTTCCTCAAGTTCAAAATTGCCTAAAACTCAATGAGATGGTTTTTACAGATGTTTGGAGCTCCTTTTGTGTAATGCTCAGCTCTTGAAGGACCCTGACCTGCAAAGTCCACCCAGTGAAGAATCTCAAATTCCTTCTCGTTCTTCCATCTAATGAAATTATGCATTGTTTTGAGTGCACGTTTTTCAACTATACCAATCAGAATAGTTTCATTGCCCTAATAGTTGTCTTCTATGGTCCACTGGTAATTAATTCTGTTCACCCGTATGCAGCCACTCATCTGTTCTCCATTTGTAAGATTTGCCTTTAATGATAAATACATAAAAACATATGCAGACTTTTGGATCTCCTTTTGCTTTGCAAAATGAGTTTAAGATTTATCTATTTCATTGAGTGAATCAATAGTTTATTATTATTATTATGACATTGTGTGGATGTACGACAGATTGTTTGTTTATCTAATAGATTTTGTGGTTGCTTCCTATTTTATGTAATTACGTATAAAATTGCTATACACATTATGGTATAAGTTTTCTCATGAATACGTTTTTTAACTCACTTGAGTATGTACACAGCAATGACCTATCTGGCAATATGTAAATATATGTTAAATCTTAATAACAATCAACCAACATCTCTGGCAATTAGAGAAATGCAAATTAAAATAATGCTAGGATTCCATCTTACACCAGAAAGAGTGGCAATCACTAAGAAGTCATCATATAATAAATGCTGGTGATGCTATGGTGAAAAAAAGAACCCTCATACACTGTTGATGGGAATGTGAGCTACTACTACCATTATGAAAATCAGTATGGAGCTTTCTCAAAGAACCAAAATTAGAAATTCCATATGGCTCAGCTATTTCACTTCTAGGTATCATACTCAAAGAGTTAAAGACATCATACTACAGGGACACATACATACCAATGTTTACAAAAGCACAATTCATAATAGCTAAATTCTAGAAGCTGCCATATACCCACCAAAAACACATAGATAAAGAAAACATGGTATTCATACATAATGGAATACTGCTCAACTATAAAGAAAGATGAATTTGAGACACTTGTAGGATAGTGGTGCCCCCGGAAGATACAATGTTTAGTGAAATCAGACACACAAGCTTAAATACCAGACAGAATCTCATTTGAGTAAGGCAAAGTGCAAACAAAGAGCCCAATAAAGGACAGCTAGAAGGAGGAAGGGGGTAGATGTCTTGCAGTTGGAAGGAGTGTGGAAGACCCAGGGTGAGGGGAGAAGGGGAAGAGAAGGGAAAGTAAGTAGAGTAAAGATGTGTCATGTACAGGAACCTAATAACCTTAGTGAATGTGAATATTTTACATCTTAAACATGAGGTAAAATTAATGATATCAATAAGAACAAAAATAGGGAAAAAAGATCTAGAGGAGGAGGGAGGGAGATGGGGGAAGGGAAAGAGGATTAAAAACTGCAGCTGTGGTATGTACATGTACCCACCCCCCAAGACGATTGTAAACTGCCTGTATTGCAGATATGTACCAATAAAAATTTTTTACGAAAAGGAAGCTAAGAAACTCAAGACTGAAGTCAGTTACTACCTTTGGTAAGCACAGAAAGAGGTTAAATTATTAGCATTAATGAGAACTGAGACTGGGCAAATGATAGTGAAATGGCAAATAGAAGGCAAGCACTAGTCAACCTGGAGCCCAAACTCACAGCCCTGGGTTGAAGAGTCCTATGCTCTACCCACTGAACTATCCAGGTAACGGGTCTGTGTCTGTTTCCTGGATCTTTTCAAAGCACTGACTATAATTTTGTCCCAATGTTGTACTGAAAATTAGACATTTTCATTAAATAAAAGTAATAACCCAATTATTAAATCTTTTTATTTTATGAAAAAAATAAAACAAAATAATAGGAGAATAATAGTTAAAACACTGCAAAGTAGGTACTCAGAGTATAAGATATGGGCATCAAAAATTCTCCAAAAGATATTTTTCTTTTCCATGAACTAGGAGAAACAATAACTGCCTTGTATTAGTAGTATAACTATCTTGTGTTAGTTACACTAATAGTAGTATAACTTTTATTTTTCCTTTTATTTAAAAAAGAAAGCAATATAAAAATTTTTGTTCCTTACCAGTAATATCCAATAGCTCTTGTTCTCTACGTTGTGATCAGAATTTGGTAGTGTAATCTTTTTTTGTTGTTGTTTTTTAAGTTACTGTTTTAATGTGAAGTCTCCCTATGTTTCATATGCTGGTTTGCAATGGATGTATATTGAATGAACTTAACTTGTCAGGTATAGAAGCTATACTGTCAAACTAAAGCATACACTCATTTAAAGTCTGCATAGATTATTTAGTGTATTTGCCTATAAAATTGATATATTTAAAGCCTCAAAAATTTTAAAATACTAAAATCATTCAAAATTAAATGAATAATCATAATAAAATAATTGCAAAATTTCCAAATGTTACAAAATTCAATAATACACCTGTAAGTAATCCACATGTCAAAAATAATTCTAGACCATTGGAAAATATTTTAGCCAAATAACCATAGAACTATGAGACACATACATTTTGTAGAATATAGCCAAGTCTATGCTTACAGAGTAACTTACTATTTAACTGCTTACATTAAAATGGAATAATGACAGGGAAACCCACTTTTTGGGCCCCTTTCTGTCCTTCTTAGACGGAAGGTATCTTTCAGTAAATTCTTCCTACTTTTTAACAATGAATTAATTAAATTAAATGAATAATGTCTAAAAATAATGGTGTAAGCAGAGAACTCAAAAAGGAAAAAACAGAAATACATAATAAACAATGAAAGTAAATGAGAGCAAATAAAATAAAAATTAAAACAGAAAATGAAAAATAGAAACATTTAAGGATGCTGAAGGTTTGTTATTTGCGAAGACTACTGTGGTTAAACAAGTAAAAGAGAAAATTGAAATTATCCAAATTAGAAAGGAAATAGATAGGCACCAACATAAATCATAACAAGAACAGAAGAGCATAAAATTATAAGCAACAGACTGGGGGAAATTATTTGTAAATCATATATATGATTGAGGAATGTATCCGGAATATATAAAGAACAAAAACAGCAATAAGAGAAAAAACAGCCCAAAAATAGAGAACAAAGTATATTTTTACATTTCTGAGTATAATATAATTACATAAATACTGAAAGCCTTCATTGCTAAAAATCTGTACATACAGAACGCATACGGGCACACCGGTTAAAACTTACCCCAAACCTACCTACTTGTGATTCTGTTTTTGTACAAACCCTAGTCTTCTCCAGAACATGTTTAGAAAGTCAAGGTATTTATTCTTCCACATGACATCTATTTGAAGATCACTTCCGTATCTTCTCCCAAGTTTCATTCCTCCGGGATCAACTCTTCTGTAGTTTTTTAAGATCATTTTTCATCCTTTCAACTTTATTATTATAGTTATTGTATTTTGCAGCATTTTGTTGGTGCTCCTCTCCAAAGAAGATAGGAATCAATGGCTCTCACTACAGAATTCTCCAGAAAAGAGCTTCAGGGCTAACTCCAAAAATACTGGTAACACTTCAGTTAGAACCCTATTTTTCCTGATTGATCTTAAGAAAAATGTTAGACTGGACAGTGGCTCAAGAGAATATTGCTTTGCTCCTTTCAATTATAACCCAATTGTCCTGCATTACTAGTTTTTACCTTGTATCTGAAACATTTCCTTCAGCATTCAAACATGATGCCATGTCTCTACCCACCTTGTTCAAAGCAGCAACGTGAAACATTAAAATAAACAGCCTGGTTGGAGCTATGTCTTCCTCTAGCTATAGCTTATCATAACTTAAAGAAGTTATCAGTCTCCATGAACTTATTTCTATTCTTTGTTGGAACTGGTTGTATTCCAGTTTCTGTTACTATAACAAAATATCCTAGTATAGATGCTTTACAAAGAATAAAGGTTTATTTAGCTCAGCATTTTGAACACTAAAAGTATAAGATCAAGGTCATTTGTCAGGTGTCTCTTTAGGATTTTAAAATGGGTAGCAACACCATGGCAGTAGCATGTGCTGTAGATAGCACAAGGTGAGACAGCCAGCTAGGAGACTCAGGGACCAATACTTACAATGAGCTGTCCTCAAGGGAACTAATTCTGCAGAATACTGTTTAGACAGTATTAGACAGACAAATACTGTTTAGTCATGTCTATTAAAATTTTCATAAATTTAGTAATATATGTACTGTTTCATTGTTTCTTTCTCCATTGTTCAAATGAATTTTTGAGGTTATGTTAATTCATATAGTTTTAGTTTATTAATTTTCATTTCTAAGTAGTTTTCCATTACATAGCAAATATTATACTTTATTTATCCACTGAATTTTGACATTAGATATTTGAGCTTTTAAAAATTATATATCTATGCATTTACTAATTTTGTATTTCTTGATGCATATATACAGTGATTTGCTTAAGGTTGTATTTAGAAATGGAATAACTAGCTCTTCTATTATGGGAATGTCAAAATTGAATACACCGTAGTGTTTTCCAGCACGGTTTTCCTGTTTTATACTTCTGCAGGCAACAGATGCCCACCTTTCCTCCACAGTTTTCCCAATGCTTGGTGATAAATGGATTATTCATTTGACTCCTTTTTGCTACTATGAGTGATTTGAATGAAATGCTTATGTATTTACAGTCATATTTAACAAATCTCAATAGCAGTGTCCTGGGTACTGGTTCTTGCCTACCCAAGTCCCTCTGAAACCACTTACCTATCAGTGTCACCTGTTATGGTTTAGATCAGAAATGTTCCCCAAAGTATCACGTCTTTGAAAGTGGGACTTTTTAAGCGAAGGAGTCATTGGGGAGCTGAGTCCAGTGAATGTCCACTGATGAGTTCATAACTGAATGTGCTGTTACAAAGTTGCCTCATTGGAGGAGGAGGGTCACTGAAACAAATATTTGGAGGGTGTATCTCTCCTCCCGGTGGTCTCTGTCTCTGTCTCTCTTTTTTTCTCTCTCTCAGTTTCCTGGCTATAATGGTTGAACAACTTTCTTCCGCCATAATATTTGCTTTGAAGCCAGTGACCATGAATTGAATTCTCTAAACTTAGTAGCTAAAATGAACCTCACCTTTAAGTTGTGGGTGTGGGGTGTCTTGTCCCAGCAACCAGAAAGTGACTAATAAATCTTTTGAGGGTAAAAATGAGGTTCAGTTTGCAATTTCGAAGTAAGAAGGGCTGTTCTTGGTCAGACTGAGTTCTTCTCCATAGCTTTCTGCAAAGCTACCAGTCTCGCACTGAGGGCCATGGATAGAGAGGGAGACAGGAAATGGGTGACAGGAAACGCTGTCCTGCGTCTTTCTGGGTGCATATATGATTTATTAATTCTTGCCAATCTTTAAGGTAGGGATGCTGTTATTATGCTTATTCCTTAAATATTGATAGAATTTATCATTAAAAGTTACCTGTACCTGATTTAATTTTGCTAATGGTTACTACACTACTTGGGTTTTTAAATTTTCATCACTCAGTCTTCCTGCAATATACATTTTTAAATTGTTTTTCACATATTTTCAAAAACTGTATGGTAATTAATTACCCCTCACTTTTTAAATCTCTGGAATTTGTAGTTGTTATATACGTATTTTGTTCCTAAATAGCATTTGGTTATGATTTCTTCTGGTAATCAGTCATCCAAGATTTTGACTTACCATTATCATCTTTTTGCAGAAACAAACTCTGAATTTTACACATTGTCTTTATTTTATATTTGTTCTATAGGTTAGTTTTTTGTCCTGTCATTAGATTTCCTTCTTTCTTCTCATGGTCTATGTGATTCTCTTTTTCTTAATGTGTAAAATTGGATGCATAACTTGTTATTTTTAAATTTTTTACCACAAGATTTTAAATAATAAATCTACTTAATAGAGTACTGCTTTAACTCTATCATGCAAATTTTGGTACATAATATTTCCATAATCATTTAATTTGCAGTAGATCTTGCTTCCATTTATAATTTTGTCTTTGACTAATTGTTTAGAAGCATGTTTCTAAATTTGAAATTATATATTTATCTATTTATTCTTGTTTTTGATTTGCAACTTAACCCTACAATGACATATAGTCTTTAGGAAAATAAATCATTGAAATCTGCTGGCCTTTATTTTATATATCAGCACATGGTAAATTTTTGTAGATTTTTCCAAAAACAATTTTAAAACAACACTTATTCTCCAACTGTAGCTTTAATGTTGAGTTTATAAATGTTCAAGTGGCCAGGGATATAGCTCAGCAGCACAGCACCTGCCTGGCGAGCACAAGGTCATGAGTTCAATCCCTGGTACACAAAAAAAGTTCAAGTGTATAAGTTGTGCTATTTAAATAATCTAAACACTAACTGATTCATTATTTAATCAGCTAGTTGCTCAGACAACTTCATCCAAGACAGAGTAACTTGTATCATACAAACCCTCCTCCTGGGAACATTTTTGAAAAGTGGCATGAAATCATCAGAAAATATCACAGCCAGAAATTGAAGGATAAGATACTAGTATGAAGGAACATAAATCAAAGTGGGTTCTACATTCATTCCTTGCAATTTTTCCTCAGAGCTTTTGCAGATTCCTGGTGTGTACCATAAAGTCTGCAGGGAGCAGGGGCCTGGAGTTTGCAGGAGCATCAGTGGGATAAGAAATAAACACTGGAGGCAACCAGAACCTAAGAGGCTCATATCACTAAAAGGAAAGAAAATGGGAAGGGAACCTAAAATTCTGATCATACTATCTCCTGAGAAGTTCTTATGCTGCCTATGCATAAACCAAAGAGAAATCATTCAATTGCTATAATAGAGGTTCTAAAGTGTTGGAGACCAAAAATAAAATTGGGTCATAGTTAAACTTTGTCCAAATTAAGATCATGATATAATTTTTCAATATTTTTTTCTCATACTTCTATGGTTGCATTTAGCATTACAACTCATTCATTTGGAATTTATCCTAGCATGAGAAACATGATAAACTTTAAATTTTTTTTGCCATATGGTTGTCCATTTGTCTTCAAACCTCTTATTTAATAATCAAATGTTTCCTGCTGATTTAAGATGTTGCCCTTGTTCTAAACAAAATTGGTTACTTAAAATAAATGCAATCCAAATTACTCAGACATTTTGTTCTCAAACTCAACTATTCTCTTTGTCCTCCAGTTTTTCCCATTGTAGTGAATGATGTTATCATTTACCCAGTTATCTAGAGCAAAGCCTAGTACTTACCTAGCTATGATTTGTGTCTAGATGTCTCCCCCACCAAAGCCTCAAGCAGTCATGGGGGAGGACTTCTAGGGTTTTTGATTGATTCATGGTCCAGTGATAACATTATGGGTGTGAGTGCTACCCTGGCCCTGGGGCAGGTAGTCTACATACAATATAAGAGACAGAAAGAGTCTTCTGTCTCTCCCCACCACCATTTTTTCTGCCTCCTTTTTGCTCTTGCTGCTTTTGCTATCTCCACCACCATGCTGCCATGCTGCCATGAATGGTTGTCCCCCTAAAACACACCCTGCCCTTGGAGCCAGCCAATTATGGACTGAAGCCTCCACAAACTGTGAGGTAAATAAACCTTTTTCCCCTTAATTTGGGGTGTCAGGTATTTTCTCTCAGCAACAAGAGAAAAATAACTAAAATATATCCTTTACTACTTCTGCCTCTATACTTTGTAATCATTCTTCCTACAGGTCTTGTTGTATTACCTTCAAAAAATATAGTGTATTGGATCTAATCAGATCTTACTACTTCTAAAGTAAATTCTATCAATGAGTCAGGCTTTTTGAATAGAGCAAACTCAGATCATTGATCAAGTCTTCCTGGAACCCAAAAAGCTTAGGTTCATCTCCTAATTCACATTGAATTCATAGTGGGACCCTTGGGCACTTCCATTCTTAAACATGGAACACTATCAAATATTTTATAGTTTCAAAAGAAGCAAAAGAGCTATGCAAGGAAAATTATAATACCCTGAAAAAGGAAATCGAACAGGACCTCAGAAAATGGAAAGACATCCCTTGTTCATGGATAGGAGGAACAAACATTGTGAAAATGGCCATTCTCCCAAAGTTACTACACAGATTCAGTGCAATCCCAATCAAAATACCACTAACATACGTCATAGATCGAGAGAAATAACTTCTAAAATTCATCTGGAACCAGAAGAGACCTAGAATAACAAAGGCAATTCTAAGCAGCAAAGGCAAGGCAGGAGGCATCACAATCCCTGACTTGAAATTATACTACAAAGCTAAAGTAATAAAGTCAGCATGGTACTGGAATAAAAACAGACTGGAGGATCAGTGGAATAGATTGGAAGATACAACCACAACCACAAACTCACTCAACCACCTTATCTTTGATAAAGGGGCCAAACATGCTCGCTGGAAGAACGACAGCCTCTTTAACAAGTGGTGCTGGAAAAACTGGCTATCCATATGCAGAAGACTAAAACTAGACCCATGCATATCACCATGTACTAAACTAAAATCTAAATGGATCAAAGATCTAAATATTAAAACAGAAACACTAAATCTGTTGAAAGACATAGTAGGTAAAAATCCCAAAGATATAGGGGTAGGTAGAGAATTCATGAATAAGAATCAAACTGCACAGGAGATACTTCCCAGAATCAATAACCAGAACCATATCTTATTAAAGAGTTTCTGCATGTCGAAAGAGATTTCCAGCAGAGTGAAAAGAAAACCCACAAATTGGGAAAAAATCTTCATGGACAGTCCCTCAGACAAAGGACTTCTGTCCAGCACATATAAAGAATTAAAAAAAAAAACAGATCCCAAAATTCAAATCCAAAAATGGGCATCTGAAATGAATACACAGTTCTCAGATGAAGAAATACAAATGGCAAATAAATACATGAAAAAATGTTCATCATCATTAGTCATGAGAGAAATGCAAATTAAAACCACACTGAGATTCCATCTCACTTTCTCCGGAAAGAATGGCCAGGATAAAAAAAAATCTACCAACAACAAATGCTGGAGAGGCTGTGAGGAAAAAGGAACTCTTCTGCACTGTTGGTGGGAGTGTAGACTGGTGCAACCACTGTGGAGGTCAGTCTGGAGATTCCTCAAAAAGCTGGGTTTGGAAGTCCCATTTGACCCAGCTATTCCTCTTCTAGGCATATTCCCAGAAGATCTGAAAACATCATACCACAGTGATATATGTGCACCCGTGTTTATAGCAGCACAATTTGTAATAGCCAGATCTTAGAAACAACCTAAGTGCCCATCAACTGAGGAATGGATAAAAAAGTTGTGGTATTTTTATACAATGGAGTACTACTCAGCTATAAAGAATGATCACATTGAGATATTTATAAATAAATGGACACAACTTGAGACCATACTCATAAGCGAAATAAACCAAACTCACATGTGTAAATGCTGTATAGTCTCCCTAGTATGAGAGTTGGTAAGAGTATATAAGATTTTATGGTAATCATGATTTCCCATTTCATTGCTTTGAAGCCTTTCAATGTTTTCATTCATCAGTTGGAATGGTTTTAATCTGTTCTGTTTGACTTTATTACACATGATGGTATGAACAGCTGTTTTGTAGAAAACAAAACATGGCAGCCATTGCTGATTTAATATCATCTTGCTTAGAAGTGCTACAATGCTTCTACTCTGATATTACCATCGGTTCTATCATGTTGTGTCTTATTGGGATTTTAATACATGTGATAGTATAAACAAATTTTTTAATGAAAATGAGACATTATAGTAGCCATTGATCATTCTCTGTTATTTGGTTCAGAATGTCCTATAATTCTTTCATTCAATGGTTTTATACCATTTTGGTATGTTTGATATTATTGTATTTGAAACGATGCTCAACTATAGCAGAGAAAGATTTTTGATAGCTACTCTTAATGTCTGGTTGTCTTACTGTAAAGTGCTGTGTTGCTTACCTTGTTCTGTTCTGATCTGCTTTGTTCTGCCCTCTTTTGTTTTATTCTCTTTAAAATAAAAAAAAGGTTTTATAGCGTTTAACTTATATTGCTTGCATTCATTCCTTTTTCATCTCCCTTGAGTTATTTTCCATTTTGAAGATCTCTTGTCCATTGAGTTATACCAAATTTTCCTTTGAACATATGTGATCATCTCTCTTCCAGAAAAGACCACAAACTTGAGTCTGCCAAGATTGTTCTCTTGCCTGGGACCTTGGTCAGTAATTTGGTGCATCTGGGTCTCAGGTACAACTTTGGTAAAGTGGAGATAATCAAATGCTTCAATCAAGGCAGTAATAAGTAAGTAGATAATATTTGTTAAAGTGCTTAGCACTTTTCCAAGAACATACTAAGGTCTTAAAGGAATTCTGGCTCATCTTACTCTGATGACTTTTTTGTGGAAGACCTCCACGTTGCCCTCTACCAGACCTAAATGTAATTGTGCTTACTCAAGAGCAGTGCAGGCTGCATATAAGTGTGCTCCCTAAATTAGCTTTTAGTTTGAGTAGTGAACCCGACCGAGGCTGTGTATGTGTCTTCACAGAAGCAAGCAGGATGGCATTGTAACTCCTCGCCAGTGGCCACAGCTGAGCCCAGAGAAGTGGGCTACGAGGCTGTGGGGCTGAGGTAGGACTCCAGAGAAAACTGCTTCCCAGAATTGACTACAAAACAGGTTACTCATTAACCACAACCGGAATCTGGCTGTTCTGTTTCTTTCTAAAGAATGCCTTGTTCGCTCTTTTACAAGCATTGCCTGCCTAGCCAGTTACCTAGCACATCCAGCTGTGATCCCCTCACTTTTATTCTCAATGCAAATGTGATCAATAAATACCAGGGTTCTGCCAGTCTTGAGGCCTTTTGTTCCCCATGGTCCCCACTGCACTGCTATTTGTCTCTTTCTCTTTTTTTTCATTGTGCTCCTTATAGCCCGGCAGGAAATTAAAGATTCATTGTAGGGACCCCTAATAGCTTTCATTACAAAATTCTTTAACTTTCAGGTAGCACTTTTCTCCCTAGTGAGATTACTATCAAAGTAAATCGAGGAATTTCCATCTCTGCTGCTTCTAGTTGAATAACACTGATGACTTATTTGCTCAAATAGCAGATTAGTTCTCCAAAAAATTCCTAGTCCACTAATTACACTAGTAAGATTTATAAGCACCCCAAAGGGAAAAATTTGTGTCCTCTTTAGATAGCACTTTGTGAAGACCAAAACAGTGGAAAATGATTGATTAAAATTCACAGTGGGCTATAAAGGGCAACAAACTAGAGAAAAGAGGAAAATAGAGCATTGCCTTTTTAGCAACATTTTATTGATTTTTAGATATTCAGCAGGGATTAACTCAGCTTACGTAACATTGAATGCATCAGGATAAATGCCAAAATAGAGAACCTTTTGGAACCTATTTTTCCCTAGAAAACCCTTTAGTGTACCCAGGATAGTCAAATTTTCATACTTCTGACATTTATTTTTGAGTCATTTCATTTTCAAATATTTGAGTCATTTACGACACTTAATGTTTTCTTTTATTTTTATAGCATCTTTTCCTAAGTACAGGTCACAAATCTGGCCATGAGCAGGGTTTCACTCTTGCTAGTTGACACCCTATCTAATATCTAGAAATCCACAAAATGTGATGCTAAAACTAATACAAGTTTAAAATAAAGGGTGCATGATTGCAAAACTAATGATTAAATGTCAGTAGAAAATTTAGGCACAAAGGAATGATCCACAAATGCATAAACTCATTCTTTTAAAACAGACACACTATACAAATTAGACAAATAAAATAACCATTACACTTTTATTTTCTTAATAAAAGAAGGCAAACTTATTTATTTTCATTAGCCTATGTCTTCAATGCATAATAATTACATTCATTTTGGGAAATATATGTTATAAATAAATAAATGTCTATACACTGTACCATGAATATTTTGGTACATTTTCCTTACCTCCCATCTTCCCCCATCCTCTTTCTTTCTTCTGACCCTTTTTCTAATTTCAAAAACAAAAACAATGCCTCTTTGTTTCCTACTGTCTCCTTTCTCTTTTTAAAAACGGGTAGCATAACATTAGCTGGCCTTCTAACCTTCCAGAACAAAAGCCTATATAAATACGAACTTTATTATTAACAATGTTCTGGCTGTCTTCAGACCACTGGTCTAGTTTTGTTGAAATAAAGCTCAGAACAGATAAACCAACTTGAAAAAAAAGAAAACTATACTTCAGCAGAAATTTTCTCTATTACATTTGTCATAATAGCAAGTGATAGAATAAACCACTCATTTTCTCATGATAGAAATCATATCCTTTAAGTCCATGTTTTATTTGAATAGAAACAAATAGAAAGTTTCTGTTCATCTTAAAGAGCACATGCACCTCTGCTGCTCTTTTCCACCTTAGGGAATTTAGCATAAACTCAAGCAGAGTGAATAAGGAATGTTATGATTTTTCCAAAACAAATATTATTTCTTAGAGAAAATGTGATTCTTGTCCATAAATTTTTAAGTCTTCAACAAGAATCCTTGCTGGCAATCATCACTCGAATATTCACATGTGTTTGAGTTTTTTAAGGATTTCTAAGGATTATGTTACCTTAAAAGTTTTGTATGCCTTTTTCTCTTTACAAAACAACACAACAAAATGAGGGGCATACAACAAAGGATGTAAGTAATTTTCCTCCTTCCCTCTTTCCCTTTCTTTTCTTCCTTGCTTCCATCTTTCCTTCCTCTCTTCATTCCTTCTATATTTCTTTGTTTCTTTTTTTCCCCTTAGTTTGCCAACACATTTCTATCAAACACTGGATATAAATATGAATAAAAGTAATAAAATTAGTAATAGTGATGAAAATATGAGGAAACACAGTATGAATGATTTATACACATACTGTGAGACACATCCGAGTGGGAGAGGTAGGAAAAACTATTAGATATAACTATTAAAATGCAAGAGTGCTGTGAATCAGAGAGGGGAGTTAACTGACTCTGCCCTAGGGACTCAAAGGTGGCTTCCAAGAGAAGGTAACATTTCATTTTTAAATGTATTTTTTTAAATAGAAAAAAGACTTTGCCAGTATAAACGGAAAAGGAAGATCAATGCAGATGGAAAGGACATCATGGGCAAAAGAATGTCTTCATATACGGGTCAAATAGGAGAGGCAAGGCAAAATGATGGTTAGGTCTGCTCTAGGTCAGAGACGCAATGACTCTTAGAAGTGTGCTGACTTCAGTGGAGCAGCTGATTAATTACATTTCTCTCACACTACAAATTTTGTCACAGCTGTTCGCATGGAAAGTGTCAAGCTGCAAGTCCAGAGGATGTTTTCAACTTCTTTTTTTTTGCCAGTTTATTTCCTCTACTTTTCTTTCTCTTTACTTTCACTGGATTATTGATTGACCCATCCCATGTGCAATGGATTTACAGTATGTGGGGATGAGTAAGATTTTATAGTTCCCTGGAGAGAGGAAAATACTGAGAAAAAGCATTTGCAATTAACCTTGGAAACCCCTACCAGGCTGGTCTTACATCATAAGAATTAAATTAAATTATTTTGTGGAGCAAAGAAAACAGAAGTTTCCTGATCCCACCTGTCATGTTTTAACCTCTTGTCTTACGTTTGCTCTCTGAATATTTATTCATACTTAATACACATTTTTACTTTCTATATTTTATTATTTGCCATGTTCTACTAGAATTTAACCTTAATGCAAGCAAGCATTAGTATATTTTATTGAAAAATAGTGGCTAAAAGAGTTGACATTTAATAAAAGGCAATCTTGGGCAACAAGGGCAAGGCAAGAGGCATCACAATCCCTTTTCTGAAATTATACTACAAAGATACTGTGATAAAATCAGCATGACACTGGAAGAAAAACAGATCTGAAGATCAATGGAACAGATTAGAAGATGCAGACACAACTATAACTACATTCAGCCACCATATCTTTGATAAAACATGTTCATTGAAAGAAAGAGAGCTGGAAAAATTGGCTTTTCACATGCCAAAGACTGAAATTAGACCCATGTCTATTCTCATGCACTAAAGTCAAAATAGATCAAAGATCTAAATATTAAAATAGAAACATTAAATCTACTGAAAGACAAGGTAGATAAAAATCTTGAAGACACAGGGGTAGGCAAAGAGTTCATTAATAAAATGGGAACTGCACAGGAAGTACTTCAAAGAATCAACAACTGGGATCTCATTTTATTGAAAAGTTTTTGCACTTCAAAAGAAATCACCAACAGAGTAAAAAGAAAACCAATAGAATGCCACTGAATTTTATCGAGCTGCCCCTCAGCCAAAAGACTTCTATTTAGAACATGTAAAAAGTTGGAAAACATCAGACCCCCCCAAATTCAAAGACCCAATCCAAATATAGGCATGTGCGATGAACACACACTTCTCAGATGAAGAAATACAAATGGCAAGTAAGTACATGAAGAAACATTCAACATCACTGGTCGTTCAAAATATGCAAATTAAAGCAACATTGCGATTTCATCTCACTCCAGAAAGAATGGCTGCCATCAAGAAATCAACTGACAACAAATATTGGTAGGGCTGTGGGGAAAAATGAACACTTCTACACTATTGGTGGGAGTGTAGACTGGTACTGTCACTGGGGAAATCAGTGTGGTTGTTCCTCAAAAAACTAGGATTGGAAGTCCATTCAATCCAGCTATCCCCCTTCTGAGTACTTCCCCAAAAACATTGAAAATAACATGCTACAGTGACATATGTGCACCTATGTTTATAGCAGCACAATTTGTAATAGCTAAATCTTGGAAGCAACCCAAATGTCGATCAAGTGCAGAATGGATAAAAAGATGTGGTATTTTTATACAATGCAGTACTACTCAACTATAAAGAAAGATCACACTGAGGCTTTTATAGGTAAATGGATGTGACTTGAGACTATACTAATAAGTGAAATAAATCAAAGTCACATTTTCAAATATTGTATTTTCTCCTTAGTGTAAGAAAACCTCGAAAGAGTAATAAGATCCAAAATGTACAGTAGGTATTGCAATATGAAAGGGAAAGAAATTGCTCAAAAGGAAAGAACAACTGGGATGGGGAAAGGAGAGAAGAAAGAAGGAAAAGATTATATGTATACAGGCATATATATATACATATATACATATATATACATATATATATATATATATATATATATATATATATATATACACACACAAGATAGATAGTTATACTATTAATCTCTGTTAGTACATCCAAAACTGTGCTTTCCTTGTTTGATTGATCATTTTTTGTGCCTAAATCTTGTAATGTGAATGACTACTTCTAAAATAACAATTTGCAATATATGAATTAGTGTTAATTTAATATTTTTTTGAAATTCTGTATCATTTCTAGCCTTTATTTCTGCTTTACTTTTTTAAAATAAAAAAATAAAATTGATGACAGTTGTGTTATAAAAAAAGTTGACATTTAGTCAATAGCTAATAAATATTTCTCAGTAAGTAAGCATTTTATATTGGCAACATTATATAGATGAATAGCCTGAATTTCAGAGAAGTGAAAAAATTATCATTGGCCAGGCTGAAGAAACAGGCTGGTATTGAGCTTCTAGAAATGATTACAACTCTACACTGAAACGCTGGCTAGTCAAGGAGCTGCTACCCTTCCATTTTCAAGGAATTGTAGAATCAGAAGGAGCAGCTGCCAGGGCTTCTGAAAGACTCTGGGCAAGATATCTACCATGAACTCAAAGTCACTGAATCATGAAGGTCACCTCTACTGGTTCTGGGTCCAGAGTTTTACCACCATTGACAGGATCCTTGACAGTAAAATGCCTGTATGTACTGGTTTTCCTTTAATTTACCTCCCTTCAGCACTAAAAATTCATACAATTTCCGTCTGACTGGTAGAGCTCAACTCACATTCAGAAATTCCACTAGAAAGGGTAACAAGAAATAGAGTTCTTTACTCTTCCAGGCTGTCAGCTCTGCAAGGCAGCTAGCAAGTCACTGAGAACCACTGTTAGCAGAACAGACATGTTTTCCTATGCTAGGTTCTTACAAGTGGAAAACTTTATTCACTCTTCACAGAAACCCTGGGCGTCAGGTATCATTTTGCCTACTGAGTTGAGGAAGAGATGGGAACTCAGAAAAATGATTCATGTAGTCATTAATGGGGTCACCTAATGAGACATTCTGTGCCATCTTTTTAGAATTTATTGTCTCTACTTTTTGGTTGTGTGGGTGGACAATTACTGTTGTGTCCAGTTTGGACAGTAAAAATGTCAAGTGGAATCTCATAATTCTATTCTCCAAATGTAAAGTCAGAGAATTCATATCTATGGAACCACTCCACTATATCTTGTTACTTCTAACCATTTTATAAACTATATGGGAGGGAAGTTTAGGACTTTCCTCATGTAAAGGTTACGTAACTTGGTACACTTCTATCCTACTGATATAGTTCTTAGGTCTACAGACATACTTTTTTACTTTAATAAATTATTTTGAGTATATTTGTTTGGAGTATGACCAATATAATTAAATCATGCTTATATCCAAATGTTTAAAAAAATAGGTTGTTAAGTAATATTTATGAAGTAACCAGTATGTGTAATGTACTCTGGCAGATATTTACTTGTGGGATTTTATTATTACTTCTCTAAATCTGGCCTCTATTCTAGAAATGAGTTCAGTTGTTGAATGAAGAATGATGAAAAATTCTGAATGTCACAGTAGTTTGATGTACCTAAAATATCAGTAATTAAACTTAGAAATTGGAAAGGTCTAGAAGGGAATTGTGAGTATTGCTTCTGGTATCATGGAACTGGCTTGAAGTAAATACAAAGGACACCCACAACATTCAAAAGTCATATTGATAAAAGTTCTGCTTACCTAGACTAAAAATATGCTGATGTTATTTAATATATAAAATAAACTCTGTGTTTCAAACTTTCTACAGACAGAAAATGAGCAGAAAAATCTGCCAAATGGTAACAAGTGTACAGTTATTGATGCTTTTGCTTTGAAATAGTTAAAGATCATGGTAGAAGAATTTCACAGAGGCTGGACTTAAGAGCCAGGGAGAACAATGGACTAATGCGAATCAAGGAAATTTTCTACACACAATGAAGTGAGACTTGGTAATATTCATTCAACATGAATTCCAAATTTTCCGGACCAAGACTTTTATGGGCTTTTTATTTTTACCCTTCCAAATTAGAGTATGTGCTGTAATTTTTCTCTTCTATTCTATTATATTGAGTGTGTGGAGGGAAGATTATCGTATAAGGGTTTAGATTTGTGGCACAAGATGAACTTCAAATGAAAATGATGTAGAGAGTGGGCTTCTGGACTTTGATATTAAAGTTGAGTGTGAGACTGTATTAAACTATGGATGAAAAATATACTATGATAATTTAGATTATTTTACAGCAAATTTTTACTCACTTCTCCATTCTACTATTGGAATTCATTTGGTGATGTGACTTTTTGGGTAATGTGATGATAACAGATAAGAAGTTAGGAAAAAATAAACAACTATTTGCACAATGAGTGTTGCCATCTTATATCTTGGAAGTAGCCATCTTGTGGCTACTTCCAAGAGAAGATCATAATACAGGTAGCCTGCTGGCCAAGATGGTAAGAGGTATGTATACCGAGAAGACACAATCCCAGCACTGCAGCCTGACGATAAGTCCAGTGCTGTTTCAGTCCAGAGGACCTTCAGGATTTCCAAAGGCAAGGGAGGGTAATCATTTTAAATCATCAAGTTTCATTTTGGAGCAATTTGTTACATGGCAAGAGCTAACTGATATAGAAATAAATAGATTTTTAAAATATTCTGGAGAACTGGAAGGATCAGGAAACAAAAAACTTAAAACAGTCATCTAAAGACCATGTGGAGTAGATATATTTATGTGAAATTTTAATGGAGTTAAAGAATCTTAAGATATTTTTGTCTGGCAGAACACATTTCCACCAGTGACAGTGTTATCACCAGTGGTGGTCTTTGGTTTTACACATTAGACTTTGCTAAACTTAAGGAGGAAAAATATGTCAAAAGTATTATGGCCATTTACAGAATTAGAGGGAATGATGAATAATTAAACTTTGAGAAGTTCAGAATGCAGGAAGTTTTACAGATTTATCCATCAGGAATTCCTAGTTTCCTGTTCAGAAGTAAATGATCAAAGTCTGATTGGCCTTGCTTATTTCTTGTGTCAATCTCATGACGAGGTGGAGGAACCTGGCTCTTGTGACTGATAGTCAGCAGGAAAACACAGAATGAAGGAAAGTCAACTGAACATTAGTAATCCTGTTACCTCTGAACAGCTGAGATAAATTCTTATTCTCAATATGTTTCTTAATAAGTTACTCAAGGACTCCAGTATTGAAACATTCTATTTCAATTTGCATCAATATTGTTCCAAGTCAGAAATGCTAGACTTTTTGCTTTGGAAAACTATCTCTAGACTAGCAAAAAAGACCTATGACTATATAAATGCATAGTGCATTGAAAGTTAGCAACTACCCTATAAATAACAGTTCTGAATTTTATACTCAGTTTCCAAAATCCCTTTACTTAGACAACTTATTTCCTTACAGGCCTATTACACTTTTGCATAAGCAAACTGCACAATTATTCTCAGAGGGTTTACAGTCAGTAAATAGTTTAGTTTTTAGGGATCCAGAAAATTCTAACTTGCCTGCTTTGATTCCATGTAATATAACTATTACTTTGCTTCCATGTAACTATTTTTGAAAAAGTTATTAAAATTATTTCTTCTGCCCATCTCTGGAACTTTTCTTAATATGTTATAACAAGTCTCTAGAAAACATAATTGCACTTTAAATTATTTTTATTCTTATTTTCTCAGACTGATGATAAGGTGCCGGGGATTGAACTCATGACCTTGCACTTGCCAGGCAGGTACTTATACTGCTGAGCTAAATCCCTGACATGGTGTTCTATACATTTGCCAGGCAAGGTTGTAAATATCCACTTTGGACCCTGTTAACATTGCATTTACTGGAATTGTTTTATTTTCTTTTTTTAATTTATTTTTATTAGTACATGTTTGTGATAAATAACAAATGCATTCATCATAAGGAATTGGTCCATATACATATTGCATCATAATCCATTTTATCTCCACTTGCCCTCTTTTCCTTTTAAAATTCAGACAGCTCTACCTGTATTCAAGAACTGAAGATGAAATTGAAAATTCTGCTAACGAGAAAGGATGGTGATTTGGTCATGGCTAAATGATCCAAGTAGCAGGCATTTTTCATAAGCATGACTCACAGAAGACTGAACAAGTTCTGCTTGTTTTCATTCCATCACTGGCCCCTGTCCCACTCCCAATTAAAACTGATGAACTATGAGCAATACATAAGATTTATTGGAAAGAGTTTCGATGTCAGCTTACAAGGGTAACAAGCTCCTCTTCCCTCTTCACTTTGGTTCCCTGGTTCCAGTTTCACCTTGACTGTTGGAGAAGGAGGAGAGAAGGTACATTTAATTGGCTCCAGGTCTTAAAGAGTACCATCATAGGTAGGTGATAGATACACCTACATCTGGTTTCTTCATTGCAGCCTACTGGTGTGTGGTGGAAAAAACTGCCAGACTGAAGTCATCCGTTTTTGCTCATACAGATAAGGTTCTTGAGTTATCTTCTTTCCATTTTAGAGGTAATCAACTTCACTGAGCAAAAGAACTCATTAAAAAAGCACCATTCGTCTTATTCTCAAAATTATGTTAGTTATTAATCTAATACAGTTGCATCACATCTGATATGTGGTAGAACAAGTATGTCCTCACTGCTCTAATTTTGTGGCTTTCTTGAGAAATATTTATCTCTATACTTTTTTAGGTAATGGCAATTGTCTTCATTTATTGAGAGCATGCCATAGAACACATAACTGGAATTACTCTTTTTATATGTCACACAATTCAATTCTTCTAGCATTTCTACTTTGTAGATTAATAAAGCTATTAGAGTTAAGAGAGGCTAAACCCAAGATCCCTCATCCAACACACAATGGATTCAGTGTTAATTTCTTTAGATCTTAATGGATTTTAATAATTGCCCTATTCCACGAAATTATGCTGCTTTGAATAATCCCCCCAAAATAGCTCTCTTATGTAAGAGACACCAACATTTGAGGATGATTTCATGTGAATTTGTACTCATTCAACCGTAGAGAAAACACTCATTCAAGGAGAAGTTGGGGACAATCTAATGGATGAGAACTTATACTATCACTCAAAAACCAATTTCCCCAAATTAATAAATAATGTAATGCAACCTCAATTATAATCTCAATTTATATTTTTGGAAGTGCATAAAATATCCCTGTCACATGGAAGCATTCATTTTCTTGTTGGCATCATCTGGGTCTTTCTCCTAGCACATTTTTCTGTGGAACAGGTGAATCTTATTGACATGATTTCATCACTGATAATCACTTCTAGATATTGGTAAGCATTACACAAAAGCAACCTTTGTGAGGGGATAAATTAGACTAAGGAACAGAGGAAAGGAAATCTGTTAATTAGAACATAAAAAATGGTCAATATGGAATACCAAGGAGAACTGAGAGGTATTAATTTGTCAGTTGCTCTCTTAAGTTTGAACTTTGTAAAGGAAGGGGCCTCAAGATGTAATAACAACAACAATAATAGCAGATAACATTTATTAAACGATTGTTATGCACTAGACATTATCAAAAAAAGTCTTAAGGAACTTCTAGAGGATTTATTTTTCTATAGAAAACACTTCACTGAAGGAAATGTTGTCTTCAACTAGTTGTCTTTCACTTTGATTTAATACGCAGTATGAGATTTTTCTATTCAATGGCTCTTCTAGAGTGTCTTTATAGAAAAGAATATGGATTCTGAATTGGCCATCAAATTTACTTTCATTATTTTCAGACATGTCTCTTGAAGACACCTGAGATAAGCCAATAATTTTGGATCATCTTGTTTCTAATGATTAATAACTTCTGAGCAAGACTGATGACAACAATCTTGTCATCTAAATTTACTGTCATATATATTGCCCTAGCAAGTGCTCCTATATTTTGTTCTTTTTACCCAGAAAACAACAGTAATGTAGAAAACAGAATGGCATTGTGGAAAAAACATAATTAAATGATCAATCATAATCACTACACTTATTAGCTATGCAAACATGTTTCTTCATCTGAAAATTGGAGAACGTGACAATAATATCTACTTTACATGCTACAAAATGTGGAATGAATCAATATGCTTTGTAACTTTCAAAGCGTTATACTTCTTAGTGATTATTAGTGTAAATTACTGAGCAGAAGGCCCTTTTTTGTCTTCATCCTCATTCCTCATGTTTGAGAACTGCATATTGCTTTCCCCTGCAGACCTCCATAGTGCCAGTCATAGGGCAGGGCCCAGCTAAGACACTCAAAGTGGTAGCAACAACTGATCTGTACAGGTGGATGCCTAATATCAATTTCCTGGCTCCAGGTCAGGTGATTATTCCAAACTAACTAGAGATATTGTTAAGGAGTGTTTTGTTTCATTAGTTTTCTTTTTCCTCTTTCTCTTTCTCTGTCTCTCTTTGTAACTTTCCTTTTCTTTTTAAGAATACCCATTCCCAAAACAAAAACTCTTTTGAGTTGGGGACCTAGAAGTGTGTCACTTTTATAAATCTTCCCCAATTTCTGTTGTTGACTGAGAGATCTTGGGCTAATGATTGAACTGTACTCAACTTGAATAGTTTTCCACAAAGTAGAAATGCTGGAGGAGATGAGAGGGAGAACACCAAGATGGCACAGTGGTAAGTAGTGGAGAAAGGCTCTATCTGAGAGTTGCCATCCAGATGCTGAAATATAACAATGTGAGAAAGACAAGAAGGAGAGAAGTGGGTTCTATGGACCCACGAAGGATGTGAAGTGTGAATTGAAGCCCACAGAGAGAATAAAGAGAGAAACTTCAGTGAAGAAGGAGGTAGCTGGTGATGCCTATTCTTTGAGATGGAATTCACTGTCTGAGAGGAGTGATTCAAGCCTGCAGAACACAGGGTGACTGCTGGTGACCCCAGAGGCTTCCAATGAGAGATGCAGCAGTAGAGAGGAGCAATTGACAAAGAGCCATCTTGTAGAGGGGCTGGCTGAGCTTTAGAACTCAGCGTGGCTGCTGCTTCCGTCTAGTGGCTCCCAGCTGGGCTCAAGCCCACAGAAGGTGTGCTGACAGCTGCAGGTAGAATGAGTCTGGTCTTGGTCAGAAGGTGCAGGCTCATTGAAATTATCTACTACCCTGCCCGAAAGCTACTGCTGGCTTGCTGGGATAGATCAGCATGCATCAGGCCTCTGTCTCCACATATTGTCTACCAGGGACAGCAGAGACAAACCTGGAACTGAATTTTTTTCACTCTCTTGTTTGTTTTTTACTGTTGTGGTGGTGGTGGGTTCCCCCCCCTTCATTATTTGATCTTGTTTTATATGAGTGTGAACATGGTTTTTAGCCTCTTTGTGGTGGTTGTTCTCTTCTGTTCTTCTTTTTATTTCTTCCTTCTCTCTTCTCCTCCACCATTCTTCTGCACCATTTTCCCAAAGTTAGCATGATCCTGTTTCTCTATTTTCTCTGTAACCTCTTTTAAATTTTAACCCATGCATGTAAAATTGACATATCAAGGCCTTATATACAGCATACAATTTGTTTGTTTATATAACCATGAATCTAGTTCATATGTTTAAAGGTGTTAAATTAATGGTTACCTCAATTTGTCATTTTCTAGGCTGTTTGATATTATTACTGATGCTACTGCTTTAGATAAAAGTGACATAATAGTTGTAAACAGCTATTTTCCTGGTATTCCAAGACTGAGATTGATTAAGTGTCATAGAAAATATTGTGGCACGGTGCCAAACAACAAGTGGCTGTGCCAAGTAGGCAGCAACTTCTGATCCAAGAGATAGGATCTTACAACAGACTTAAAACCCCAAAACCAACTACATTTGTAAGATACTTTTGAGAAGTAGTCATTTCCTAAGGGTTCTAAATATTATCAATAAACCAACCAACTATAGGCAACTTACAAGCATCACCACAGTAATTAAACTAAAAAAAAAAAGAAAGAAAATGAGAAGAAACTTAAACAAGATTCAACCCCAGACATCCAGTTCACCAAAGGCAAACCCACAAGGCAATGTGGTGGAAATTCCAAAAACCACCTCTCTAAAGTGGTAACAACCAAGCAATTGAATGAGGCTCTAGAAAAAACTCAAATCACATATAATTTCTCAGATAATTGCAGGGAAGCCATCTATAATGAAAACCATGGTCAGTGACAGCAGAGCAGAATACAGGTAAAAGAAAAACAAACAGTGGAGCTTAAGAAAATCATGGAAGCCATGAATATTCCACAGTGGAAAGAAATAGAATCCATAAGACAGAGGTAAGCAAATATCCAGGAGGATAAACATTACATTGAAAGTATCCACTAGGCCAGGGATTTAGCTCAGCTGCATAAGTGCCTGCCTGACAAGTTCAAGGTCATGAGTTTGATCCTCATTTCCTAAAAAAAAAAAAAAAAGCATCCACATTAGAATAAGCCAATGTGAGGACAAGATCTCAGCTATAGAAGGCAGGTTTGCAATTAGCAATGATGAAAAGATATATTTCTTAAAAATGGCAAGGGACCATGAGAAACAATCCAGCAGCTGCTCCATGGCGCAAAGAATAATGTATCATTATGTGAAGTCAATGAAAAAGCAGAAGATAACACAAATGACATTAAAAAACTGTTCACAGACATCATGGCAGATAACTTCCTTGGTATGTAAAAAGAATTTGGCAGATATATAAGGAATATAGAACTCTAATTAGACACAATCAAAAAAAATCTACAGCCAGAAATATCATAGTCAAGACTCCAGAAATTCAACACAAGAATAGAATCTTAAAAGCTGTTAGGGAAAAAGAAACAAATCAACTAGAAAAGAAAGCCCCTCAGAACCACAGTTGACTTCTCAGCACAAACCCTCACGTCAAAGAGAGCTTGGAGTGAAGTATTTCAAGCTCTAAAAGAAAACAACCTTGAAGCCAAATTGGTGTATCTCACAAAACTATCTTTCAAAACTGATGGACACATAATATACTTTCATAACAAACAATATCTGAGGAAATTTATGATCACCAAACCAGCACTCCAAAATGTTTTGAAGGACATTCTATATTGGGATAACAAGGACTACAACCCCATGAACTCCTACAGAAGGAATCCACCAGGCAAGGCAAACAAAGCAAAGAGGGAAAAAGGTGAGAGAGAGCCAACAACAGGAAAGTAACACAAAAAGGATAAGCTTATACATATCAGTTATAACTATCAATGTTAATGGCCTCTATTCACCAATCAAAAGATGCAGACTGGCAGAATGGATTAAGAAGCAAGATCCAAAAATATGCTACATTAAAAAAACACTTTTAATTCAAGAAGATATTCATACATTGAAAGTCAAAGGATGGAAAACAATACTCCATGTGACAGAAACTCGGAAAAAAGCAGAGGTATCTCTTCTATTTGCAGACAAAGTAAATTTCAAACCAAGACTGATTCAGAGAGACAAAGAAAGTCATTACATTCTTGTAAATGGAACAATCCAAGAGGAAGAATAACAATCTTAAATATATATGCAACACATACCAGTGCACCCAACTATATAAGATGAAGATTAACAGACATGAAAAAATGAAATAAACACTAATATAATTTTATTCAGAGATTGCAATACCTCACTGTCACAAAACAACAGATCAACCAGTCAAAAAAAATCAACCATGAAATATGAAAATTGTACCAACTTTTGAACAAATGGAGTTAGTAGATGTCTACAGAGTGTTCCATCTTACATCAGAATATACATTCTTCTCAGCTGCATATGGGATATTCTCCAAAATAGACTACATACTAGCTCATAGAATATGCTTAAGTATGCCTTGCAAGCGCATGGTCGTGAGTTTGATCCCCGGTACCAAAAAAAAAAGAAAAAAGAATATGCTTAAGTAAATGCAAATGAATTGAAATTATCTCACGCATATTATCAGACCATACTGCAGTGAAATTGGAAATCATTGGCAAAAGAAACCATGAGAATTTCATAAACATGTGGAAATTAAATAGCACCCCCCTGAACAACCAATGGGTCACAGATGAAATTAAAGAAGAAATTAGCGGACCACATCTTATTAAAGAGTTTCTGCATGTCAAAAGAGATTTCCAGCAGAGTGAAAAGAAAACCCACAAATTGGGAAAAAATCTTCATGGACAGCACCTCAGACAAAGGACTTCTGTCTAGAACTTATAAAGAATTAAAAAAAATCAGCCCCTCGAAATTCAAAGAC
>PVJX010017015.1:0-39184 GCA_004027295.1 Dolichotis patagonum
TATCCATGATTTCTTTGATTATCCTAGACCACATTTATTGTTTACCTAAGGTCAATATATAGAATCTTAATGGTTTCGAAAGTTCTTCAAAAATTTCTCTTCAAAAGATCAGCCAATCAGTCAGTGTTCTAGCTACAGATGGAAAACAATCAATACTGTTTTGTAATATGGATAATAGCTTGCAAATTCAGGACTGAAATATCAGCAAAGGCCTGAAGCTAGAATCAATATGAATTAGGATTCTGTGTCCATTCATCACAAAGGCTAATCAGTTGTTGGCTTTGAACAGAAAACTCATACCTTGATTAGAGCTGTCAGTGCTAAGGAGTAAATTAAAATCTGTTTTTTCTCCACTAGTATGTTTGAATTTCAAATGATCTGAAATCCTGGTATGGATGAACCTGGAAGTCTTCTCATATTCAAAAGGGAGGCTTGGAATAGTTTTCTTTTTCCAGCTATACAGTGTTCTTTTTGATAATAGGGAGGTGAACCCAATCTTAATTCATTTCTTTATGGCTTAGTTTTTCTGCATCAGGAAGGATGCAGAACAGCCAGGGCTCTGTATTTAAGGTAAACATACATTTATAATTCAGCTATATTCAGTATTTATAAAGGTAAATACAAAAGATACCTTCCTTAATAAGCAAGGGGAATTTATGATCTTGTTCTTACCCACCTCACCACCATTATTTATCTCATATGAATGGCCTCTCTACCCAGCAAATTATTCTAAGTCTATTAACTTTTCTTTTAATAACATCTTTCAAATTTGGGGCAAAGCTTTGGGGTTCTCAGACAATTTTTAATTTCTCCATTGATTATGTGTACTTTGACTTATGTCATGGAGATGTGATGGATCATTTTGACTCTGATATTGGCTGCCAGTTGGATCCAAGATATCTGAATATGTCTTATGGACATCTATCTAAGTATATGAGCTGAATTTCAGCTGGGGTACAGTTGTAAAGAGGAAGATGGTTTAAAAGGCTACTAACTTTGGGGATAGATATCCCTAGTCCTACTTTCTACCTCTATGGTATTGAGCCAGTTCCTTAAACTTTGGGTGGCCTTGTTTGCACATCTACAAAGTGAGAAACAGATACTATCAACTTTTTGAGTTTTGAGGGTTTGATGTGATAATGGATATAAAGGGGCTTAACATGCTTCACTGTACAGAGTAAGTGGATTTTAAATATTTAACATCTGCTCCATACTTAACGTCATGACCTTGTACCCAAACATTCCATCAATGAGAGCGGCTAGAAAAAGCCAAAGGAAGTGTTTGCACAATGGATCATATGTCAAGGTGAGTTCTAGAGGTTCTCTGTTTTGCATTTGAAACCAAGAGCCTGGAAAATATGAGCTATTACTCTACATGACCTCATTTGTCTCTCAGATTGATGAGACTTAGGAAAGCTACAGAGATACTAATATTTGCTTTCAATATTCATACTTTCCCTTTTCTCAGTGTTTTCCATACTGACAGAGTGACAAATGGCCAGGAGGCACCCCACATACTCTTCAGTAAGACTAATAGCTGATATCTGTGATCATGTACTCTCTATCACACATAATCCTCGGCGCTTTTATATGAAGATCTCATTGAATCCTCATGATAGTCCTTTGAGGGAAAGTGTAATTTTGTAGATGAAGCTATGAAGGTCCAGAAAGGGGTATCATTAGCTTCAATGGTCCCACACTGCTTCTGGTCACATAGGCATGAGGAAGTTAGGACTGATGTTTTGGCTGCAATACAGCATTCTAACTCAATTACCCATTATTGACCTACTCCCACAGCTCCCAATGCCTCCAACCTCCCACCAGCTAGTTCTACCAATGAATGGAATCCATTCATGTTCCATGCTGCAATTTCAATATTCTAAATGTTCCAATTTACAGAGGTTGGAGCTGCTGATGTAGTTACTACATCTACACCCAACCAAAAATGATAGAGAAACCGTATCTTGCTATTCCAAATTCCTTCATTTCTCACATCAGCACTAGGGCTTGCCAAGAGCTAGGATTTACAAATGATGTATGTGCCCATTAGCTAATAGTCCTCATTTTTAACTGAGGCATCTTATGCTACCCAACTTTGACATCCTGCTTTTGCATCTCTGCCGATTTTAGCAGTGGCTATTACCCTCTGTGTGTCCTCTGCTGAAGGTTCTAGTTTCCTCATCCTCAAAGAAAAAGCTGCTGGGAAAGAATGTCCTCTTCACATAGTCCTGATGGTGATGGATTTCTACAATAATGCTTTCTTTTCACCTACACTGGGTAGATTTTCCTCTCTGGTTGAAAGAAGTGATCTCACTCAGAAAATGCACTAATGACACATAATTATCATCGCTGCAAGCCTTCTTCACATCTGGGAGAATGGCTCCAGCTTCCATGATGAATCTCATATTTTACCCAATTCTGTACTTGAGGCTTCCATACCACCCCTGGGAGCAGTAACAGTTGGCTTCTAGGTAAATTTAATATCCTGGCTTGATACACCTGGCTTATAACATGTGAAGATATTAGCAATCACCATGTAAGTTTCAATCATATCTTTGCTCACAGGAGGGAGATATTCTTGGTTGAATATTTAATACAATTTTGTTAAAACTTGAAGTCATATTAAAACAGCATTGCCTGACAAAAATACTAACATCAGGAATTCATGAGCAATGGGACCCCAAGGTCAAGAATAGTGAATCCAGCCTCACTTGTCACAGCAGAGCGGGGCCTTGGGAATCATTAAGCAGGCTCTGGGAATAGCAAAGGATATAATACTGTTTCCATTAAAGTGATTTTTCTTAATGCAAAATGCTTTTGGGAGTCCATATTCAGTAATTTACACCCATTTTGCATGTGAAATGTATGCATCCATGTCTTCAGACTTAACTATGAAAGAAACACCGTTATTTATTTTTAAAATTTCAATTCAGTTTTACTACAATGCCCCAAAGAGCTAGGTTGCTTTTTGAAAAATCGCTATCAATGAGACTTCCTTATCCCTAGAAGTCATTTAGGAATTATTGAGATGGATACTTAAATGGTCTTTCTGTTGTGGCACACATTGTCTGAGACCAAGTGGACCCTCTTTTAATCGAAGTTGGAGTTCAAGAACATTTGGTCCCCCGACCTGTACTTCTGGAACCTAATTTTCCTGGGGATTTCTCCTTCATAATATCAAAGTTTCCACTTTTCCTGGATCACTCACTCCCTGGCCTCACTGTTCTTCTTTCAAGTGGATTGAGGGGGAGAAATCCCTACCTCTTTATGGCAGCTCCCTGCCTGAGCTTGGTAGGTAGTCTGGTAAGTGTAGTTTATCTCATATGCTCTGTAGCCTACTCCAGGCAAAAATTCACAAGCTCTCTTTGGAATGGATGACAAAATATACAGAAAAAAAACCACGAATTAATAATTCAAACAGTTATCTGACACAGGTAGGGAAAAATAAAATAAAATCATTAATTGTCCTCTAGATTTTCTCCTGCAGCAGTGAATATCCAGCCTCTATGATAATTGGATAAGACTCACAGAGCTGCCTTCCATTTTTTAATTGGATCATTAGTACTTCTTCAACCATCTTATCTCTTGGGTACCCACCCTGTCTTTTATGGTTGGGGTGGGTTTTTTTCTCCCCCTCTTAGATCTTAATTTTGCAAATAAGGACTGAGAAGTGGCATTAAGATCAGCCTCATTATCATGTTTCAGTTTGGCACTGAATTCCTCTCTCCATCTTTATTAGCAGCCTCTCTGATTTTTAAGCACATTTGCATAATTCTTAACATTCTGGGTTTGTTTGGGAGGCTCTTTGATGAAAGCATCAAGAAGGTCTTCTCTACATTGAAAGGCTCTTCATTAAGACACAGTGAAACACTGCACCAAAGAACACAGACCCTGCAGGCAGGCAAATTGCCTGAGCTGTATTCTGCTTTGCCACTTCCTGGTGAGTTTTGCAACTTCTTTGGGTCTTAGTTTCTCCATTTGCAAAAATGGGATGCTGACAGCAGCTATCAGATGCCACTTACCTTTTGGCCAAATTGAATCAACCCATGAACAACACTTATAATTGTGTCCTGTATATATTACTAGACATCATCTTCCTTTTCTCTTCTTACTGAGGAATGACAAATGTACATGACAGTGCCTGCATCACAGGGTAAATTTCAAGGAGTGGGAAAGACACATCTGAGAAACCAGGACCCAGGTCAACAAGCCCAGCATCACCACAACTGCAAGAATACCCTGACGTCCCTTTTCTAGCACTGCCCCCTGCCCCAGGAGTAGCACTCTTCTGACTTCTAACACCTATTTTTGATCTTTATATAAATTGAGCCAGACAGTGTGCTGTATTTTTATCTGATTTCTTTTGCTTAATTTTTTTTGTGTGTGAGATTCATTCTCTGTATTGGTCAGTAGAAGAAATTCACATTTCATTGTTATATAGTGCAAATTCCACATTGTTCATACAGTACAATTTGTGTACTTATTCTACATTTGCTGGAGTTTTGAATTGTTTCCAATTTCTGGCTGTTAAGTAGAACAATAGATCTATAATACATCTAAAGGCATATTGTTGAGTGATTTGCATATGCATACATTTTTATAGGTACACAGCATAAAACTGCTGAGTCATAGGATACAGATCCACTCAACTTGGGTAGACACTGCCAAATTGTTTGCCTAAATGATTGTAATAATTTACGCTCCCAACAAAGGTAAAATTGGTGTCCAGTTATTCTTCATTCTCACCTATGCTTGGTCTTATCAATCATTTTTTATTTTAAAAAATGTGGTATGTAGTCATACTACATTGTGTTTTACTCACAAATTATCTGATATTTTATTTTCAAATTTTCACTTTGAAATAATTTCAAAGTTATAGACAAGTTACAAGGTTAGTACAAATTTGTATGCTCTGCACCTATATTCACCAACTATTAATAAATTTCCACATTAGCTTTCTTTTTTCTCTGCATATACAGATATTTTTTAAAATATAAACTGTTTCTGACATCATGTCCCATTTACCACTAAATATTTCAGAATGTGCTTGGCAAGGAGCCATTTCTTAAAAAATACCATATAATAATCACAATCAGAACATTCATGAGAATTAATTATGCAACCTTATTTAAATTTTCCCAAATGTTCTGTAGTGTCTTTTATAGTATTTTCAGGCTCAGGGCTCAATCCAAAGCATGCATTGCATTTTGTTTTCAGCTCTCTGTAGTATCTTTTTTTAATATAGAGTGTTTCTTCAGCCTTTCTTTGTATGTCAGGATAGCAACATGTTTTGAAGAGTGTGAGAATGTCTATAATTTTTGTTTATCACACATTTCCTAATGAGATTTGGATTATGTTTTTGCTGGATCATTACACAAGTCATGTGAGTTCTTCTTAGGGTGTCCTTTTGTAAATACATGATGTTGGTTTGTTAGATCACTGTTGGTGTTGACTTTGATCATTTGATTAAAGAGTGATGCACACCAGGATTCTTCATTACAAAATTGCTTTTATCCTTTTGTAATTAGTGAATAATTTTAGGGGATATATTCTTGGGCTGTGTAAGTATAATGTAGCTCATCAAATTTTTTACTCATTTTAGTATTTATTGATGATTCTTGCCTGAGTCCATTATTTCTCTGATGATTATAAATGGTAGCTTTCTAATTCCATGATTTCTTCTTCATTAATTAGTTTTCATTCTACCGTAGGAAAGGGCTTTCCCCTCCCTCCATTAATTAATTGATCATCACAGTGAAGAACTAAGGACATCAGATTAACAAAAGCAGTACTGCAATACATACTGGGGTAATGGATATGGCAAAAGAAGGCATCCCAAAGAAACAACACTGGAGCCCTGAAAAATCAGCTAGGCTAAAGTACCAGAGGAGGACCAGAAGGAGCAAGGCAGTGGGACAAGCAGGTGTAGAGTCTGAGAGGTGAAGGAGAGAAGTTCAGCACAGGTGGGTTCAGCAGGTGAGGGCGGGAGTGGGTTGAGAAAAGCCAGGCAATTGGGCTTCCCTCTTTGGAAGCTCTTCTACAAGGCCCACCCTGTCCTGCTTCCAGTTACTCAGATTTCTACCTTCTTCTTTCAGCTATTTATCTTTAACAAATAATACCCAAATGCAGTGGTTTAAAATAATGTTTAACCATTTTAAAGCTCCCACAGGTTACAAATAGAGACAAGATTTAGCAAGGTGGTTTGTCCACTCCATGTGGCTGACATTTCTCACTTAGTTGCTTTCTTAATGGTTTGGATTGGAATTAGAAGTTCAGGAAGTTTCCTTCCTATTTGGGAGAATTTGTAATTTCTTCACTGTCTCTACACGTAATATCTCATGGATTCAAGCCAAGTATTTTACAGTGAGGTGACTGATCCTTAAAGTGAAAATGGAAGCTGCCGGAATTCATAGGGGTTCATTCTAGAATAGGCACAATGTCACCTACATTGCTTTCCATCGACAAGTTAGTAGGCCAGTCCAGATTTCACTGGAAGGAGAAGTGGACTTCATCTATTTATGCATCTACATACCCCGTGCCCCTTTTCTGACGATCTTTAGAAGCATTATAAGCCTTAAGTTTATTTTATATAATGCTTATGCTACTGGTGTTTCTAAATTTTTCCAAGGGTCAATATTTTAGCTTCCTCCAAGTACTTCCTCATTTATTTAATTGAATAATTAACAAATTGAATAATAATAATAAAATGGCATCTGTTAAATGATAACCATGTGAGATACTTTGCATAATTTGGAATTATATCACTTGAAGATATGACTATCTCTCTTTTCGAGAGAAAATAAAAGCCCAGAAAGGAAATATAAATTGCTTAAGGTTATCCAAAAAATTAGGAGCTGTCATCCAGGTTTGCATGATTGTAAGTGTGTTACAATCTCTCAAGAACTAAAATAATCATTTATTGTGCACAGACCAGGTGCTGACCCTTTTGCCCAGTGTTAGGGATCAAGAAATGGATAAATTCCTGCTCCTGGTCAAATAAAGAAGAAACACATGAAAATAAGAAATGAAAACACAGTGTTTAAAGGTACAAATATTAAATGCTAACAGATATCTGAGACCCCAGATGAAGGCTCTTTAGTTCTACCAAAGAGAGCTAGGAAAGGCTTAACTGTAACAGAGACATTTGAATGGCCACTTGAAAGATTAATAGGCATTTCCTAGGTAGAGTCAGGGGGAGTGATGGGAGATGAAGCTGGAGACCTTGGTTAGGTGGAATTGTGAAGAAAGGGACTGCAAGGAAACCAGTGCAATTGAACCTTTGCTATAAATTTTCACCTGCCTTGTGCTGTTATATCTTATAAGTATCTCTGTAAAGGATGTTATATATGCATTCTTAGAGAGAACTGTAGTTCATGGAGATTAAATTACATACCCAAGGTCATATATATATATATATATATATATATATATATATATATATAATCTTGTAAGTATAAGGAAACCAAAGAGGTTTTTCAAACCAAGGAGGCCTGACCTGACCTAGTGGAGATGTGTTGGTACCATTTAAGGTTGGTCACAAGGGGGCAGAGGCTAGCAGTGTAGAGACCAGGGTTAGGAGGCTGATGCTAACTAAGATCATTTAATGATTACAGAGGACCTTGATGAATTCAATAGAAACAGGGTGGAGCAGGGCTGACCCCAGGTATAATTTATGGCGTATAAATAATGGGAATAAAGGATGAGTAGGACATAGAAAGGAAGAGAATAGAGTCAAGAACAACTCCAAGGCAAAATTACATCTTGAAACTATCTGCCTGAAATTTTTTTTCCATGGAGATAACAAAGCAACACAGCTCACCAGTTAGTAGATTGAGGGTTTGTCTCCTGGCTCCACCTCTACTCCTTACTTGCTTCACACTTAATCTCTCTGACTCTCCCTTCTCCCTAGATAGAATGGGGATAATATTCTTCCCTACTTCATTGGCTACATTAAATGTGCTAACCTATGAATGGTGCTGAGCACAGAGTTTGGCTCAATGTAATCAATGTTACCCTGTTTTTAACTCCTGACCTTCCACAGGTGAGGAACTCTCCTGCAGTTTTGGTATACAGAACTTAAATCAGATAGTCATGGAGGTCATATTCTTACCTACAAGGTGTGATCAAAAGGTACAATGAATATTTAAATTATTTTTAGCACAACAAAAGACACGTTGCCATTAATCCCCCTCAAAATACTTCCATCACTTCAAATAAACTTATCCCATCATTTTTGCCACTTTCTGAAGTAATTAGAAATACTGTTGCATGAGTGTCTTTAAGAGGTGTGATCAAAAGTATGGAGGATGTTGTTGCCAAGTGCCTTGCAATGGAATGGCAGATTCGTGAAAAATTATGTTACGTCCTCAGCTACCTTAATCACTGGTTTTGTCATCATGAAACTTCTGGCTCTTCCCCAAAGTCAAAACAACCACAAAAGTTGAGTGTGTTTAATTGACTCAAGACATCAAGGCAGCCATGATAGCCATGACCACACAACTAAAGACACTCATGAAAGAGGACTTCCAGCCTCCTTCAGAAAGTGGGACGAATGATGGGATTAATATGATTGAAACAAGGAATATTTTAAGAAAGATGAATGGCAATGGGTCTTTTACTGTTACAAATTTTTAGAATGTGAACATCCATAGAGTCTGATCACCTCTTGTATTATTATATAACGCATAGTAATTCAAAAGTCAACTGCAGAGAATGCTATGTGTATGAAGGAAATTAAAAGGTGATGAGACAAAGGGCAGCTGTTGGGGGACACTTCAGATGGGAATAGCTCCTAGCTGCAAGTGATTTGCCTCACCCCCGCCCAGGGACAACGTTGAGGCATTTTTGGTGGTGACAACTTGGAATGACATATTATGGACATTTAGTGGATAGAAGCCAGGAGGACTGTTAACTCCTTTACAGTGTACAAGACATCGCCTTTCCCAGAATGGAATACCCAGTTCCAAAGGTCAGTGGTGTTGAGTTTGAGAACCCGTAAGATAGGCCCATGAAAGAAAGCCTTTCTGAGAATGGTATTTTGAGCTGGGAGATTAAATATGGGAAGGAACCAATAGCAAGAGGAAATGACAAAACAGCAACTGTAAAGGCCAGGGGAGGGAAAGGACATCTTGTATTGAAGGGTCAGATAAGAGGCCTGTGCTTAGGAAGCTGTGAGGAAGAGACACGGTATGAGAAGAGACTAGAGCAGTTAGCAACTGGCTTGTATGTGTTTCTAGGAGCCACACAATGAGCTTGTTTTTATTCTAAGAATCCTGGGAAGCCACAGAATGCATTGAAACCCAGACAACATCTGTTCAGGTGTTTTAAAATTGACATTTTATAAAAGCCCACATTGGCTGTCAAGGCAATTGGAGAGGAGCAGGGAAGTCATTAGAAGGCTGAGGCAGTAACTCAAGCAAAATACGGGGCCATTGACACTGCAGGTCTTTGCAGTGGAGGTGCAGAGAAGTGAACAGATTAGAGATGAGTCTGGCGGTAAAGCAGACAGCACTTAAAGACATGAGATCCGTGGAGTGGGGGAGAATGAAAAATCAGGGAAGATTCTGAAGCTTTTAGCTGGAGGCACAGGAGTGGGTAGTGGTAGTGTTTACTGAGTTGGAAAAACATCAGAAGCAGCAGTTTGGGAGGTTGTTTTGGATTTATGTGCTGATTCTAGACAAGTGAACATGCAGGTAGGCAGCAGATGCACAAGGCTAAAACCATTGAGGAGGTCAGGGCTGAGGAAGGGAGTTTCATTCCCATTCTACCTTATAGCATATTTATTGTACACTTTCTTCTTGCTGAAGTCTCCCTGCGTGTTTTCCTGCTTGCAGATGTCTGAAGTTCCAGGGAAACATTTTCTCACAATCATTGCCAAGCCCAGTGCTGTGATATTTTTAAAGTGTCACATCTTCCATGCCCCTCTTTGAATCCAGGCACACATCTGATTAAGTTTCCATGTGCAGCCTCAGTAAAGGGGAAAAATATCCTACAGGAATAGATCCCTGCCAGCAAAATACTGGAATTTTCATACTTCTCTCTTTTTCCTTTTCTGTGACCTCCTCTCCTTCCTCTCTTTCTTTTCTTCTTTCTATCCTTCCTTCCTTCCTTCTTTTTTCCTTCTCCCATTCTTCCTCCTTTCCCTTTTCTTCTTCTTCCTCCTTTTTTCTTATTTTCATCTTGTATCTGCCAAGAGCATATCCATTCCTGAGTCCCAGTGAGCTTTGGGAACAGGGACTTTGTGGCGAGCACACCAAAAAAGTGCTGTCCTCCAGAAGCCATGGACACCGACTGGCTGAAATGTAGGACAGAGATACAAGAGACTCAAGTCCTCAGCGTAGTCTAAGCACTTGCCGGCTGTGTGACTTCAGGAGGCACTCAGCTTCCTGTTCTTCCTTTCAAAAATGAGAAAGGACAGTCCCCATTGCGGAGGATTTCTTAGTGAAAACTGCATTTAAAGTATGTCTAAAGTTGGAAAGTGCAATGCGCACTTTACAAAAGCCAACACTTCCCACCTCTTTCATCCATCCTGTCCTACTGCTAGCCCCTCTTATGTATCCTTTATGTTACCCTCTTGGCTGCTCTCTGTGGTTTTGTTCTTGGCCACATCTCTCCCAATCTATTCTCAACACAACTATAATGATGGTATAAAAATATGACTTTGGTCCAAACCCCTCTGCAGTTCCACCTCCCATCCACAGTGGAATTTGGAGTCCCCCATATGATATTCTCACCTTTCCCGTCTGAGATTATCCTCTTTTCCCACCTTGATCAATCCATATCAGCTACGCAGTCTTCCTCATAGTCCCAGAACACACTAGACAGAATTCTGTCCCAGAGCCTTTGCATTTGTTGTTTCTTCTATCTTGATACCTTTCCCTGATACTCACACACTTCCTCCCTCGTCGCTACCCAATCTTTGTTCCAGTGCCTCCTCCTAAGGGAGGCTTTCCCTAATCACACTAACACAGATTACCACCTCCCCCTTTTGCTACCCCATCTGTCTCCCATACTTTAATTAACATGTTTTACATACCAAAAATTTTCTTTGTTTCTCATGTGTGTCATCCATCTTTATCAGGTAGATTATATGCTCAAGGAAAGTAAGAAATTTTTTTCCGGTGTGTTCTTCGCTGTGTCCCCAGCACCAGAAATGATGCCTGGCACATATCAGAGTTAAAGGTAATCTGTCTTTCCTCAGTTCCCCCCAGGCATCCTGGAGAAGCAAAAGGGCTATGAGCAATATCCCTTGGAGAGCACTGACTCCCATGCAGAGACACCCAGGAGTTCAAGGAAGCCATGGGAAGGGGCTGTTGGTGGACAGCTGTGAGCTTGCTCTGGTACCCCTCCACAACCACGTTCTAGATGACTTCAGAATCTCCAGTCTGTGACCTCAAGCTTTTTCAGGTCACTTGCAGAGTATCCTGGCAACTGCAGGAGGAGTGGCACTGCCCTAGCTAATGGGAGTGGGTGATAATCCCCTAGGCCCCGCTGCTTGCCAACATGAGTCCAGGCGTGGGCTGCTGGGTCCGCAGATGACTATGAGACACTGCACTCCATGTGGGCTCTGGTGCTACCTTCAGTGTTCATCTTGCTCTGTAGTTTTCTTCCTCCTGGCTGACAGGCTAACTTCCTAACATTACCTGCATCTCTGCCCATGCCTCAGAATGCTTTCCAGGGCAACCCAAACTATAAAAGTGTCTGAAAGGGTTCTTTGTTTATTGGAAGTAGACCCAACCTAGTTCAAAGGTTTGAATTCTGACAACTTGCCCTCTTGAACATGAATCCATGACCCTCAACTAACTCAAACTTCCCTGGAGAGTGGAGGCATCAAGATGCACATGCCCTTCTTTTTTGGGAAGTGGGGTACCAGGGATCGAACTCATAAGCTCACACTTGCCAGGCAGGCACTTGTGCCACAGCTGTATCTCCGGCCCTCCCCTGCTTGCCAGGAGAAGAAAGGATGCTTGCAATGGCTGATCCTGGGGCAGGCTATTAAAAAGTGGAAGCTGATGTATGATGTGGCTAAATATATTCTTACTACTCATATTTGTCATTCAAGGCAGGACTTGAGGACAAGTGAAGGACAGGAAAGAGGAAGGTCTTCAGTGAGATTGGCAGATATCTACGTTCTTCAAGTCTCTAAACGCCATGGTAGAGGGTCCCTGCTTCCTGCCATTCCCATTAATGCTTCAGTATCCACGCCTTAGACACATCCCCTCTACCTGGTGATTAATATGCCTTGCATTCATAACACACTGCTTACAGAGAGCTTTTGATGAGGCATAAACATGTAACTTCCATACATGGTTAAATCTTTCTCCCTGTCTCACAGATGAGGAAAGTGAAGCTCAGAGAGGTTGGCTAATTTTTCCAAGGTCACAGAGATAGGAAAGAACAAAGCCAGATTTAGATTTAGGTGTTTGCCAAGCTCATGCTCATGACTTCTCTGCTCTGTTACCTCTTTGAACAAGATCAGCAGAGCCTAAGAAGGAACTTGGCTGTCATCCCAGCAGAATGTGGAACAGAGGCATTAAAGATTCATTATTTAGTAACTTAATAAATATTGCACTTAACATAAAGCGGTGAGGTGCTCTTGAAACCCCAGTCTCCTCTTTTCTCTGTAAATTCCAGAGGCCACATTCTAGTGACGCCAGGATGGCCACAATCTCTACCTTGTCTCAGATATCCTGACTTCTGGTGTCTCCCTATGGATACCTGAAGCCCCCCCCCCATAAGAACAGAATGATGATCTTCCTGTGGGGGTGAATAGTGTACCTTATAGAAGTGGAATGACATGAAAACATGGAATTTAAATTACCAGGCTGCTATACTCCTACCATCAGGCAGGTGGAGGGAGAGAGAACTCCAGATAGAGCAGACAGACTTACAGCAGCCACAGACGTCTCTTCTTGCCAATGTAGACTTACACATTATAAATGTGAATTAGAAAATGGGAACTTTCAAATTACAGACAAAGGATGGCAATTAGTTTAAATAAGCAAAAAAAGATGGGTTTGAAAAACCCAACATTTTGTTTAGTCAGTTAATGCTGGGGAAAATTTTTATCAGGAATTAAAAGTAAATTTTAGTTTGTATGCATTATGGAATGTGCTGTCTTTTCCCTAGCATGATCCTCCATAGTGTAATTAAGAACATTGGTCTTGACTCCAGACAAACAAGACTATAAATTTTCACTTTGTTTCCTGATCCCGGACAGTTACTTAATCTCTCTGATCCTCAGTTTTTTCAACTGTAGGATGAAGATAATTATAGTTTTAGACCCAAGGGGTCAAATAGGGATTAACTAAGATAATATATGAAAAGCATTTTATACAAGAATTGATAAATATTATGAGTAGTTATCACAACCACACATATGTTCATGATTTCTTTTTCCAACTTCATTAAAGTTTCATTGACAAATTTTGTATACATTTGCAGTGCACCTTTGTGCTTGGATACATGTATACATTGTGAAGTCAAGCTCATTAACTTCTCCTTCACCTCTCACACTTATTTTTTGTGACAAGAACATTTAAGGGCTCCTCTCTCAGCAATTTTCAGGTATATAATACATGATTGTTAACTGTAGTCATGATGCTGTGTGCTAGATCTCTAGGACTTATTCAGTCTAACCAAAACATTTTTTATATTTTATAAAAGTTTCATAATTAAATTTAACTGGCATATACAGTATATTAAAGGGGCAATCTGATATTTCAGTATGAGTATGCATTGTGTAATGTTTAAGTCAAACTTAATGTACTGATCTCATTTATTGTTTCTTTATGGTAAAAAACAAACCCTCTTAAAATCCTTTTTTCAGGCTTTCTGAAATACATAGCACAATATTGCTATCTGTAGTCACTCACCCCACTGAACTTTTTGCTCTTATCTGTAGTGTACGTTAGTACTCATTGATCAGCCTCTCCCTAATTCTCACTTCCTCCTGTTCTCCCAGCCTTTGTAACTACCCTTCCAACAAGCTTTTTTAGATTTCACATAAGTGAGATCATGTGGTATACATCTTACTGTGACTGAATTATTTTACTTACTATAATGTCCTACAGGTTCATCCATGTTATTATACATAACAGGATTTTTCTTTTTAATGGCTAAATAGTATTCCATTGTCTGTGACACTTTCATTGTCCGCACACTTATGGACATGCACCATGGTTATGCACCATGAAAAAACACTTATATTGATTCTGTATCTTGGCTATTGTCCATAATTCTTCTATGAACACATGAGTACTGAGATCCTCTTCAATTTCATTTCCTCTGGACATAAACTACCCAGAGGCGAGATTGTAGGATCATTCTATTTTTAATTTTTTGAGGGATTTCTATACCATTTTCCAGCACAACTATACTAATCTACATTTCCACCAACATTGTCTAAGTGTTTCCTTTTCTCAACATTCTTGCCAGCACATCATAGCTTTTGTTCTTTTGATAATAGGTATTCTAAAAGGTATGAAGTAATACACCTCATTGTGGTTTGATTTGTCTTAATTGGTGATGTTGAAATTTTTTCATTTACCTGCTGAGTGCCTGAGTGCCTGAAGTGCCTGAATGTCTTCTTTAGATGAGTATCTCATCTATATTTAGTGCTGCATATTTCACTTTATTTTTAAAAGGGTGGGTTTTTTGATGTTGAGTTATTTGAATTGTTTACACATTTTGTATTTAACTCCTTATCAGTTGTACAGTTTGCAAATATTTTATCCCATTCTGAAGGTCATGTCTTCATTTTGTCGATTATTTCGTTTGACTGTGCATAAACATTTAGTTTGATGGAATGCCATTTGTTTATTTTTGCTTTTGCTACCTATTTCTTGGGGTTATATCAAAGAAATTATTAACTAGGAAAATGTCTAGATTTTCCTGTTTTTTCTAGTGTCTCAGGTGTTATGTTTTGTCTATAATTCACTTTGATTTTTATATATAGTATGAGATGAAGACCTAATTTCTCCTGTGGGTGAATATCCAGTTTTTGTAACATAATTAAAGAGACTATCTTTTCCCTATTGTATGTTCTTATCACCTTTGTTGAAGAGCTGTTGACCATAAATACAAATGCATAGTTTTATTTTTGGGCTCTCTATTCCCTTCCATTGGTCTATCAGTTTGTTTATATATAGGTACTGTAGTGATTTGGATACTATAGTTTTATAATTTATTCTGAAATCATGTAGTATGATGGTTCAGTTTTGTTTTTTCTGCTCAAGATTGGGTTGACTACTTGGGAACCTTTTGTGATCCCAGTAAGTTTAGGATTGTCTTCAATTTCCAGAGAAAATGCCTTTGGAATTTAGATAGAGATTGAATTAAATCTATAGGTTGGTTTGAATAACATGGACATTTTAACAGTATCAGTTCTTCTGATCTATGAATACAAGAAGTCCTTCCTTTTATTTGGGCTTTATTAAATTTTTACCTCAAGGTTTTATATTTTTCAGTGTACATTTCTTTCAGCTCATTTGTTAAATTTATTACTGCATATTTCAATTTTTGGTTATTATAGGTGATGTTGTTTTCTTGATTTATTTTTCACATAGGTCATTGTGAGGGTTTCTACTGCTAATATTTTGTATTCTGGAACTGTACTGAACCCATTTATTAGTTCCTACAGGGTTTTTTGGTACATTCTTTAGAGTTTTCTGTATATGAGATCATGCATCTGAAATAGAGGCAATTTTGTTTCTTCCTTTTCAATTCAGATGCTGCTATCACTTGTATCTAGAAATCCCCACACCCAAACCTCACATGGTCATAGGTACTTTTCACAGGTGGCTGGATATAGGGTGTGTGATGCTGGGATTAAGGATGTGATTCTGGGATTGATTCATGGTGTGATGCTAGAATTAAGGATGCTCCAGCTGGGTGTGAGTGCTACCCACCCTAAAGGCAGGCAGCCCGGATAGACTATAAAAGACAGAATTTTCTGTCATCACTTGCTGCCTTCCTGTCTTCTGCCTGCCATGAACTGTTCATCCTCTGTGATGCCTCTCTGACATGTCAGCCTGCCTTGGAGCCAACCAACAATGAATTGTGATCCAAAATAAACCTTTCCTCCTTTGAGTGTCAGGTATTTTGTTTCAGAAGCAAGTAATGTAACTAAGATGATTTTATTTGTTTTTCTTGCCCATTGTTCTGTCTGTACTACACCAAATAGAAGTGGCAGGAGGAGGCAGCCTTGTCTTATTCCTGATCTTAGAGGAAAAGCTTTAATTTTCTAGTATGATGTTGGCTGTGGTCTTGTGATATATATATCTTTTCTGCTGAGATACATTTCTTCTGTCCCTACTTTGCTGAGAGTTTTTTAAAATCATGAAATGATGTTGATCTTAATTTTTTCAACACTGTTTTGCATATGTTGGGAAAATTGTATGAATTTTATTCTTCATTCTATGAATGTGGTGTATCATGTTTACAATATAGTTAAGAGGCAGGAAAGAGGAAGAAAAAACAAAAAGAGGAGAGGGAGAAAGGTTAGCATGAAAATAGAAGCATAGGATTCCCTGGTATTTCTAAGCATATTTAAATACTTTGTAAGGTTTGATTTAGAAGAAAATCTGATTTCAATAGTTTATCCATTGGTATCTCAAGGGACTTGTAGTTTGATTATGTTCTGGAAAGTTGGTGACACAGCTTTGCCTCTTGGATCCCTGAGACACATGACCCTATGGACTTCAGCTGCTTCTTTCTGCATTGTGAGAGGTAGTAGGGCTCAGATATCTTCCCGATCTTTGCCTCATTGTAGGGCATCAACCTAGTTATTTTTCTATGAATTTTAATATCCACATCAATCACTTGGTGATTCGACTGAACTATAAGTCCTAACTCAGCAGGTCTGAGGTGAGGTCTGATATTTTGCATTTTAATCAGTTTCTATGTAATGTTAATATAGTAGATTCACTATATAGTAGATCCACTATATAGGGTTTAGTGTATGCACCTCAATGGTTCATGTGTCAAAAGCTTGCTTCCTGGTGTGGAGATGTTATGAGTGATGAACCTTTAAGAGATAGAGACTAGTGGAAAATTTGTAGGACATTGGGGGTGCTGCCTTGCAAAGAATTAATGTGATTCTCTTGGGATCCTGGTTAGTTCCTGAGACATTAGGTTGTATAGAAAGAGCAAGTCTGTCCTCCAAATTTCTCTGGTTTCCTATCTCGTCTTGGAATTGATCTTACATGTGTTCTCACCATTGTGATACCTTCTGCTATGAGGTCCTAACAAGAGTTGAACAAATGCCAGCCCTTGTTTTTGAGCCTCTTGAACCTGAAGCTCAATATACCTCCTTTCTTTGCAAAGTACTAAGCCTTGGGAATTTTGTCACAGCAAAGAAAATTGACTAATACAAGATCCATAGACCGCACTTTAAATATTTGAGTTATAGTGCATGTTGTCATTTAGAATATGACTTCTGTTTTTAAGCTAACTTCTACTTAGCAAATGGCAAGCTTTTGTTCTGTACTACCATCAAACCCACAAAAACATTCTTCCCATTTTAGAGTCCAACAACCTCTATACATGTCTGTCTTCCATTAAACTGAGTGCTACTCTAAAGTTTACGTTGGAGGAATGTAAATCAAAATAGAATATTCCAGGTCAATAAATATGAAGTGTTTTCTTAAAATACAGTGACTGTTTCATTTTTAAAAATTTATAGTACAGGACACATTGTCATTCATCTTCCCCCAAATATTCTCCTGAACGTTGAACACACTTATTCCACTATTCTTCTCACATTCTGAAGCAGTTCTGTGAATCTTCATTCACAAGTGTCTTTAGTTGCACTGTCGCGGTTGCCTCAGTGTCCTCAATTAATTAAAAATATTTACCTTCACAGTCATTTTTTACTTTGTGGAAGATTCAGAAGTTAGCCTTCCTTTCCATTGGATGGCAGTTGGCAGCAGCATTTACTATATTTGGACCACACCTCATAAAGACACTCACAAAAGAGGACATTCACAAAAGAACTACCTCAGAAAGTGGCAAGAATAATGGGACACATGTGCTCAAGTGAGGGGGAGCATTTTGAAGAAGACGGGCAATGTGTTTTTACTGCAATAATCTTTTTAAATTGAAGCATTCACTGTGTTAAGCCTGTTATGACGCACAATGTGATAATTGTGTCCTTCTTCAGTTTAGCATCACATGGCACTGTAAGAAAACAGCAGTCTTAGTCACAGTACCTAAAGTTTGGAAGCAGCTGGAGTACCCACTGAGAGATGACTAGATAAGCAACATAGGGTTTGCTGCAATTTGGATCTTTTTAAAAATATTTTTTTTATTTTTTAGAGAACAAAACAAAACAAAACAGAACAAAGCAAATCAGAATAGAACAATGCAAGCAACACAGGACTTCAAAACAAGACAACAGTGGCTACTATAATGTCTCTTGTTTCCTTTGAAATAGTTGTCCATATCTTCATACACGGCAATATCAAACATAACAAAATAGTATAAAACCAATCAAAAGAATGAAAGCATTACAGGACTTCAATACCAGATAACAGGAAATGAACAATGTTTCTATAATGTCTCATTTTCTTCAAAAGAGTTGTCCATACTATCACACATAATAAAACACAACAGAATGAAACCAATTAAACAAATACATGAAAACATTATAGGACTTCAGAACAACATAATAGGAAACCAACCATGCATACCATAATACATCCCATTATGTTCAAAATAGCTGCCCATACCATCAGACACTGTAAAATCTAACAAAACAAGACAAAACAAAACCAAGCCTAACAAAATTGTGAACACAATACACAAGAGATTAAGCCAAGATGGTAAGAAGTTAACAGTGTCACTACTTTCTCCTCCCAGGTGTTTCCTCCCCTATCACTTTTATAATATACACTGTGATTTTTGTTCCTTCTAACTCCTACTGATTTTTATGCTAGGGTTCACCCGTACGAGTTCAAACTGTTTCACCCATGAACATGATCTCCAGTTGCATCCATTTACCTACAAGAGCCTCAAGATGATTTTACTTTATAGTTGGGTAGATTTCCATGGTACAAAAATACCATATCTTTCTTATCCATTCTGTGATTGATGGGCAAGTTACCCTTGCTTTTTTTCTGATCTCCTGTTGTGTGGAAAAATTGTTTTCTCTCCTTTGATTTTCAATCTATAAATTTCCTTTCAAGTTAAGTGTGTTTCTTTTCTTTTATATTTTTGAATATTTTTTATTAATTTGAAGATAGTAAAATACAACAGAAGATGATGGAATAAAGCCAGTTGAGACAGTGTAGTGAAATTGGTACAGAACTTCACATCAGGTTACCGGGATAACAGTAATAGGTACCATAGTATATCTCGGTATCTTCACAGTTGTTGTTCTTTCAATCAGGAATAGTAAAATCAAAGGAAATATAGAATATTATAGAACTTATCGAAACAGAATATTGAATAGAGCAATACCGTTAATCAGGACAAAGCAAAAGGATGATAAAAATATTTGCCTTCAAAGAGATGGTAGAAAGAAATCCTCCTTATGTGCTATATTACATATGGTCAACCTCACAAGAGATGCTCAGATCTCTGGCTCCCACTTGCTAACAGGGAGTGGGGGTGGGATGTTTGATTCCCAGCCAGCATGCCGGTAGACTCACAGCTGCTTACCAGGATGGCAAGCTGGTTGCTCTGTTTCCCAGCGCCCTAAGTTCCAACATGGCACGGATCTCAGGAGATGCTGCTTCTTGCCCTGGAGTGGCCACAGCTTGCCAGACCACAGCCATTCCTCATTTACTTAAATGCAAATATTTATTAAGGACTCTGGAGCCAGACTGTGAGGGTTCAAAACATGCTTCCTTCACTTATATGTGGCATGCCTTTGGACAACATGTTTTATTCTTTTCCATTTTAGTATTCACCTGTAAGATAATGATCTAACAATTCTTTTCTCATAGGGTGGTAAAAAAATACAGAAAGTTAGTGAATGTATAGCACTTACTATGTACCGGGCAAGTACATTCAGCATGCCTGTAAATTACAATGATGTACTAAGTGCTTCAAGTAAGAAAATTAAAACATCCAAGTATCCTTGTGAATGTTACATTCTGGTAATCAAGATGATTCACTAGAGAATTATGATCCAATGTGAGAATGCCTGAAAGGTTATGATAAGAGTTCCTTGGGATGACTTCAGAGTCAAATGAAGAACATGTGCAGAATACACTGATTTCTGCCCCACCCATCCTTCAATGAGATAAAGCAAGCTCATGCTGACCCACAAATGAGCATAGCAGTTTGACACTGGGTAGTAGTTACTGCTGTGTAATATACTACCCCAAAATGGGATGGTTTGAAACAACATTTATTATCTTGTAGTTTCAGTTGATCAGGAATGTGGGAGCAGCTTGGCTGTGAGCCTGTGGTTCACAGTTGCAATTGTCAGTCAGAGCTGCTATTTCACCTGAGGACTCATCTTGAAGAAATCTACATTCAAAGTCATTCAGGTAGACCTCAGCAGACATCTGTTATCGAGTCTTTATACAAAAATTTTTTTGTTATGAGATGGAAGTAATGGAGTAATTAAAATGAGAGGTGAAAAAAAAACCCTAAGCTATAAGTGACAGTCACTTTATAACCTAAACTTTGAAAGGACATTCACTCTGCCATATGCTTTTTAGAAGCTTGGAATTCCAGTCACATTAAGTGGAATGAAACCACACAGAACACAAATATCAGGGTATAGGGATGACAGGGAGCCCTCTTTTCACTGTGACCATCACCTTCAGATCATCTTTGGATCACCTTAGGTTTTGAAATTTTCAGAAAGGAATGTGGCAAAAGCTTAGGAAAGAAAGAAGGTAGGCATTCTGCTATTCAATACCCTTACCACTAACCACTAAGAGGAAGAGAAGTCAATCATTGATTAGTTAATTTTCCATTCAAATATCATCTCACAGAAGCATCCTTGGCTGTTTTGTTAGTATGACCCTTCATCCAAGTGCACATTTTACATATTAGCATCTTTTATTTTCAACATTATATGAGCTATTCTTATTTGTTTGCTCATTATATTTTCCCACCCACTATATTGCAACCTCCATAAAGTCAAGAACATTATCTCCTCTAATCTCCAGTACATGGTAAATATTTATCAAATGACTGTCAGGCTCTCTACATAAACCAGAGGCATCTGACCTCGTAGGTCCTGAAATGTTAAAAACACCAATGTAGCATATGAGGAAAAGTAAGAAATTAGGATTTACTGTGATTATCTTTTTAACAACAACCTGGATAAAAGATCAAAGGAACCAGGAAACTCTTCATGAAGAAGGAAAATCTGAACAGAAGTCTGAAGTTTGTTCTAGATTTGGTAAGGCAAATAGAAGAGTTTCATTTAAGCAAGTACACAGTGGGGTAGAAGTCGGGTAGGCAAAGTAGGATCAGATTCAGAGATTTTGAACAACCGAATAGGGGATCGATAGAGAACTTAAAGCCAGTCTCAATCCATTGTCAGTTGCCTGGTCAGCCAATATACTGAGGTTGGCATGTCTCTATGTGCCAGCCAAACAACTGAATCAAAGGTGTCAGCATTGCCAGTCTTTCCTCAAGTGTCTCTACCACTGTCCTCAAATGAAAAACATTGCATCTGAAACAAAATTAGATAAGCACCAACTTGTTCTCCCAGGATGAGCGAACACCCTTGAATATTACTGATTAGGGTCCTATAGAGGAGTAGAATGAAGAAAAACTATGTGTACAATCATACAAAGGGATTTATTAAGTAGGGCCACAGGATCAGAGGTGGAAGATGGCCACCTATGAGTTCAGCAGTAGAATCCAAAATGGCCATCTGCATGCTGTAGAGCCAGAGGATCCACAGCAGACAAAGGTGAAAGGCCTGGAACATCCCTCAGAGTCATCAGTGCAAGTCTGCATTAAAAGACTGAATGGAATGTTGGAATGTTGAAGACACAGGCAATAGTGAATGAAGACTGGTGCTCTTCCATAAATGGAAATACGTCCTTCTTCTTTCTCTTTTCTATTCTATCAGGCTACAACTCTATTACTTAGGGCCACGCACTCCCCTGGGTTGGTCTTCCGTCTTCTGTTTACTTACCTACACCTCTATCATTCACAGACATATCTAGAACTTTATGTATCTTCTAAATCATTCATAATTGAGTCAGTTAATGATCACAATAACCTACTTCCCTTTATTTTGATTTTGTGTCTATCCATAAACTTGTTGAAAAGTGATTGGACTATTCCAGGATTTCTACTATTCCTCAACTTGGAGCAAGTGCCCATTTCTGAATTGTCCCCTCTGGCCAGGATATGTGGCTGTCTGTTGCCATGCAGTGATGTCAGACACAGCCGCAAGGAAACCACAAGATCTAAAAGGTAAAGAAAATGATATTCCACATGAAAACTGGAGTGTTTGCCCAAAGAAGTTGAAGGGTCCTAGACAGACAAAACATGGATGACTGCTACACACTGGGTTCTGAGAACAGTTCTTGGTGTGTCATAGACAGACAAAACATGGATGACTGCTACACACTGGGTTCTGAGAACAGTTCTTGGTGTCCCAGTTCCTTAGGAGAGACTTCACATATGTCTTGGTTACTGTCTTCTCATTGCTAAGACAAAATATTTTATGCCCAACATTAGGGAAGAAAAGGTCTATTTAGCTTACAGTTTTTTTGGAGGTTTCAGTCCATACACAGCTGAATCCAAGGCAGGGTGGCATGACTAAAGGGCAGTCATTCATGGAAGACCCAAGTGGCAAGAGCAAACGGTACAAAGGGAAAAGCATGGCTCCTTCGCTCTCTTATATTGTATACTGGTTCTTTGCCCATGGAGAAGTGCAGTGTTCACACCACCAATCCCAGCACTAGACAGCGAACCAATCACAAATACTAGATTCAGCCACTTGCATGACTGTATGAGGCTTGGGAGGTCATCCAAACACAAACCATAACAACACACAAATGAAGATTATGTGGAGGAACAGAGCTAGTGAGAGAACTTCAGGACGTGTAAGTATGTAGGCCATAAAAAACATAAATAGTATTTATAATATATCTTTAAGAATAGGACCAGAATGCAGTAAACATTCAACAGATATTTGTCGAAATGGCTGAAATCTAAAAGGGAAGAAAACTCTTACAAATTAAAGAGATTTAAGAATTGTTGTAGAATAGGTATACATGCATGCATAGAACTTCTAAACAGTTTATGAGAATCGATTATATAATGCACAATGAAATGATCAGCTACTTTGAAGAAAAAGAGACACTAAGATACCCCATGTTGATTTCATAGGGTCATGATTTGAAATCCAGAAATACTATTATTCTTTGTTCAGAGTGATTTAGTCTGTTTTGTATTAATTTCAACATGTGTGAAGGTATGGACAGCTATTTTGAAGAGAATGAGAGACATTATGACAGCCATTGTTGATTTCTCTATTTTCCAGTCTTCAAGACCTAAAATGCCTTCATCATCTTGTTCTGGTCAGTTTTATACTATTTTATTTTGTATAAATTCACTGTATGCAAAAATATGGGCTTCTATTTGGAAGAAAACTAGAGACAATGTGATAGACAGTGAAGATCCCTGGTTGTCTTGCTTCAAATTCGGTGTCTCTTACATTGTTTTCTTATGATCTGTTTTGTTCTGTTTAATTTTACCCTCTTTAAAATAAAATTTAAAAAGGAATTGTTGTATATAAATGTTCATGTGTGCTCTTTCCCTAGGGTAAATAACTAGAAATGGGATGAGCAAATTATACTTAGGTATATGTATTATTTTGCTATTTCTATTGTAATAAATTACTACAAACTTAATGGTTTAACAAAAATAACTTATTTTACAGTCATAGAAGTCAGATGTTTGTAATGCATTTCAACTGGGCCAAAATCAAGATTTTGGCAGACTTGCATATTTTTTTGGAAGCTTCAGAGAAGAATCTATTTTCTTGCTTTTTCCAATATTCCTTGACTCTTGGACCTTTTCTCCTCTTTAAAACAGTAATATAAAATCTTCAAAGTTCTCTACCTGACCCTTCTCTCTATGTTATAAAGCCTCTTATAATTACATTGACCCATGCAAATCATGTAAGATCTTTCCCCATCTCAAAAATCTTTTTATTTTAAAGAGAAGGAAAAAACCAGATTTTTAAAACAAAATAATAGGAGAGTAATAAGAATTAATACTTTGAGTATTGTTATCTTCAAAAGTAGCTACTTAGGGTACAAGATATAGAAATGAAACATTGTCCAAACAATATTAGCACAAATCTTTCTTTTAAATGGACTAAGAGAAACTATCAGTATAACTATCTTAACTATTTTGTGTGTGTGTATATATATATATATATATATATATATATATATATATATATATGTTTTCCCTTTTTTCTTTTGTCTATCACAATTTCTCTTTTCTTTTGAAGAGATTCTTCCCAATTCATAATATCTATTGTACATTTTGAATCCTTTTACTCATTTAGCTTCACATACTAGTGAGACTATATGATGTTTGTCCATGTGGGTCTTGTTTATTTCACTTATGATGAAATAAGTATGATCTCAAGTTAAATCCATTTACCTATAAAAGCTTCTAGTGTACCTTTCTTGATGGTTGAGTAGTAGTCCATTATATTAAAAAATACATCTTTATCCATTTTGAGGTAATGGGCATTTGAGTTGCCCATTTAGCTATTATAAACTATTATAAACTCTGCTGCTATAAACATGATAGTATGATGTTTTTAATTCTTCTGGGAAGATATCCAGAAAGGTAAATAACTGGGTCAAATGAGAACTCTAATCCTAGTTTATTGAGGAATCACCACATTGACTTCCACAATGCTTGCACCAGTCTACATTCCCACCAACAGTGGAGAAGGGTTACTTTTCCCCCACAGCTCTGCCAGCTGTTATTGGCTGATTTCTTGATAATTGTCATTTTTTTGAAGTGAGATGAAATCTGTGTTATTTTAATTTGCATCTCTTAGATGACCAATGGTGCTGAACATTTTTTTCATATATTTATTTGCCATTCCTATTTCTTCATCTAAAAGTGTTCATTCATTTCAGATGTCAATTTTCAGATTAGGTCTTTCAATTTGGGGGTTTGATTTTTTTTTTCAGTTCTTCATATGTTCTAGATATAATTCTCTTGTCTGAGAGACAAGTGGGTATTTTTTCCCATTCTGTGGGTTGTCTTTTCACTCTGTTGGTGATTTCTTTTATTGTACAAAAGCTTTTAAGTAAGTTGAGATCCTATTTATTGATTCTTTGAAGTATTTCCCATGCAGTCTGGGTTTTCTTTATTAAGTCTCTGCTTGTACATATGTCTTCACGATTTCTACCTATTTTTCCTTCCAGCATATTGCTTCTGTTTTAATATTTAGATCCTTGATCCATTTTGACTTTATTTTAGCACATGGTGATAGACATGACTTTAGTTTTAGTCTTCGGCATGTGTGAAGTCTATTTTTCCAGCACCACTTATTGAAGAGGCTACCTTTGTTACAGTGAACCTGTTTGGCCTCTTTGTAAAAGATTAGTTGGCTGAGTGCATTTGGAGTGCATCTACCTCTTAAATTCTGTCCCATTGTTCCTCAGGTCTGGTTTTGTTTGTTTGGTTTTTCTGGATTTTTGCCAATACCATGCTGATTTTATCAGAGTGGCTTTATACTATAATTTCAAGTCAGTAATTGTAATGTTCCCTGACTTGCCTTTGTTGCTCACAATTGCTTTTGCTATTCTAGGTCTTTTCTGGTTTCCAATTAATTTTAGGAGTGTTTTCTCTAGTTATGTGAGGTATTTCAATGGTATTTGGATTGGGATTGCATTAAATCTGAGCAATAATTTTGGGAATATGTCCATTTTCACTCTGTTGGTTTTTTCTATCCATGAGCAAGGGATATTCTTCCACTTTTTTTCCTTCTTAAATCTCTTTTTCAGAGTGCTGTAAATATCAATACATATGTCTTTAATTTCCTTTGTTAGATTGATTCCAAAGTATTTCAGTTTTTTGGATGTTAATGTAAAGGGTGTGGCTACTCTAACTTCTGTCTATCTATTTGTTCCTTGTGTGCAGAAATGCTATTGCTTTATTCAGTGTTAACTTTGCATCCAACCATACTGCTGAATTTGGTTATTAAATCTAGAAGATTTTTGGTAGTTTTGGGGATCTTCTTTGTAAAATATCATCTCACCTGCAAATAACAATAATTTAAGTTCTTCCTTTCCTATCCTAATTCCTTTTATTTTTTTTTCTTATCTAATTGTTCTGGCTAATGTTTCCAGAACTATATTGAATAGGAGTGATGATAATGGGTATCTTTGCCTTGTTCCTGATTATAAAATGAAAGCTTTCAGGTTTTTACCCATTTAGTATGATGCTAGCTGATGGTTTGCCACATAGATGGCTTTTATCAGATTCAGGTAAATACCATTCATTCCAATTTTCTGTAGGATTTTTATCATGAATGAGTGTTGTACTTTGTCAAATGCTTCTTTTGCATCTATTTAGATGATCATGTGCTTTTTACCTTCTGTTCTGTTAATATAATGTGTTACATTTATTGATTTTTGTATGTCAAACCATTTCTGCATCCTTGGGATGAATCTGACTTGGTCATTGTGTATAATCATCTTGATGATTTGCTGCATTCTGTTTGTTAGTATTTTATTGAGGATTTTTGCATCTGTATTCATTAGGGAGATTGACCTGTAGTTTCCATTTTTTCTTTTTTTTGAGGAGGGGGAGTTTTTCTCTGGCTTTGAAATCAGGGCAATACTTGCTTCCAGGAATGATTTTGGAAATGTTGCTTCTCTTTCAATTTTTTTTATAGAGTTTCAACATTAGTGGCCTTAGTTATTCTCTAAATTTTTGTAAAACTCAACAGTGAATCCATCAATACCTGGGCTTTTTTTGTTGGCAAGTTTTAAAAATACATATTCAATTTCACTGTCTGATATTGGGTTAATTAGAATTTTTATATCTTCTTGATTTATTTTTGGCAATTTGATTGTGTCTAGGAATCTGTCTATTTATAGAAAGAAATCCCCCTTATTTGCTATATTACATATAGTCAACCTTCCAAGAGATGCTCAGATCTCTGGCTCCCACTTGCTAACGGGGTGGTGGGGGGAGGAGAGGTGGGATGTTTGATTCTCAGCCCATGAGCCAGTAGACTCACAGCCACTTACCAGGGCCACAGGCTGGTTGCTCGGTTTCCCAGTGCCCCAAATTCCAACATGGCCAGATCTCAGGAGACTCTGCTGCTTCTTGCCCTGGGGTGGCCACGATTTCCCAGACCACAGCCGCTTACCAGTGCGGCAGGCTGGTTGCTCTGCAATTTGGATCTTAAATGTCTCCAAAATGCCCATGTGTTGTCGGCCTGGTCCCCAGATGGCAGTGCCCTTGATTAGAGGGAAGTTGCAGACACTTTAGGAGATTAGGCCTACTTGGAGGAAGTAGATCATTGGGGCCTATCCTTGAAGTGTGCATTTCAGTCTGGCCCCTTCCTCTCTCTCTTTTTGTTTACTGGACATTGTGAGGTGAGTAACTTGCTCCATCGCATGATTCACTCTGTAATATTCTGGTTTACCATAGGCCCGAATTGATGGGACCAAGCTGTAATGGACCAAAACCTCTAAAAGCATGAGTGGAAAACAAACATTTACTCTTTTAAACTCCTTGATGCAGGTACTTTGTAACTGTGATGTAAAGGTAATGCAGTCTATTCACACACTGGAATATTATTCTATCCTAAAAAGGAAAGAAATTCCAACACCTGCCTCAACATAAATGAATTCTGGTTTTTCGCTGTGGCCTATACTTCTAGTTTAGGATTAAAACTACTTATCTTCAACTTAAATTGTAGGAAGTCTCCCCGTATCTTCTCTGTCTTCCATCTTTCAGTATGTTTCTATGCTCAGCCTTTCAAGGGATGCTTTAGAGTTGCTTTAGAATTTGGACTCATGCCTTTCTCAGTAAGGCCTGGATTAAGACATGTCTTGCTCTGGGGCTTATGAGCACCCCCTTCTTTTCGTACCCCCCTTTTTAAAAACACCAAATACATTTATTAGAAAAGAAGGAAGTTATGAAATATCCTCATATCTTTCCTTGAGAAATTAAAAATAACAGACCAAATAAAACCAAAAACAAATAGAAGAAAATAATAGAGATCATAAAACATAATTCCTTATCAAAGTGCCATCATTTTTCATAAAGATTAACATTTTGATTCTTACATTTATGTAAAAATAGAAAAGACTCAGAATAGTCTAAACAACTTTGGTAAAGGAATAAAATTAGAGCTTCAACCCTCCCAATCCCATGACTTATCACAAAGTTACACCAATCATGACAAAATGGCATTGATATCAAGACAGACAAACCACCCAAATACCAATATGAAGTCCCAAAATACATACCCACATAACAGACCATTGATTTCTGGCAAAAACACAAAAGCAATTAAGTGCAGAAAGGATTGTACCTTCAATCAATACACTGGAACAACTGGAAACCCACATGCAAAAATCCAAAACCTTATGCCACATCAAAACTTTCTTAAAACATCCAAAAGTCATTTCAAAATGGCTCACAGTGGGTTAGTTAAAGTGAAGGCAGGTGGGGCCTGAGTCATTGCTTGACTGAAATCATTCTCTCTGGGACAAAATACATGTTTTTTCCTTATCATACTAATGAATCAATACAATGTTTGTACATGTGTGACATATTTATTTCACTAATAAGTATGTTCTCAAGACACATCCATTTACATATAAAAATGTCCAGCTTATCATTCTTTATGGCTGAATAGTATTCCACTATATAGAAATACCACATCATTTTTAACCATTGCTCAGTCAATAGGCATTTAGGTTGTTTCCAAGATCTGGCTATTATAAACTGTGCTTCTATAAACATGGGTGCACATATATCACTGTAGTATGATGTTTTTCATTCTTCTGGGAAGATACCCAGAAGGGGAACAGCTGTGTTGAATGGGACCTCCAATCCTAGATTTTTAAGGAATTTCTATACTGATTTCCACAGTGGTTGCACCAGTCTGCATTCCCACCAACAATGAATAAGAGTTCCTTTTTCCCCATAGCCCCTCCAGCATTTGTTGTTGGTTGATTTCTTAATACTAGCCATTCTTTCTGGGTTGAGGTGAAATCTCAGTGTTGTTTAATTTGCATCTCTCAAATGACCAGTTCTGTTGAAAATTTTTTCATGTATTTATTTTTTGTTTATACATTTTTTTTTGTACCAGGGATCGAACTCACGACCTTGTGCTTGCCAGGTAGGTGCTTATGCCACTGAGCTAAATCCCCAGCAGCTGTTTGTACTTCTTCATCTGAAAAGTATGTGTTTATTTTAGATGCCCATTTTTGGATTGGATCTTTAAATCTGGGAGGACTGACTATTTTTGAGATCTTATATGTTCTTAATAATAATCCTGTGTCTGATGAACAGCTGGCAAACATTTTCTCCCACATAATGGGTCATCTCTTCACTCTGTTGGTGGTTTCTCTTGCTGCACAAAAGCTTTTCAGTAGGGTGAGATCCCAGTTGTTGATTCTGTGTGATAGTTCCTGTGTAATCTAGGTTTTATTCATAAAGTCTTTGCCTATACTAATGTCTTCAAGAGTTTTACCTATTCTATCTTCAAGCAGGTTTAGCGTTTCTGTTTTAATATTAAGATCTTTAATCCATTCTGATTTTAGCTTAGTATATAGTGAAAGATATGGGTCCAGTTTTAATCTTTGGCATGTGGAAAGCCAGTTTTTCCAGCACCATTTAGTAAAGAGACTATCTCTCTTCCAGTGAATGTGTTTGGCACCTTTGTCAAAGATAAGGTAGTTTAGTGTGTCTGCAGTTACTTCTGTATTTTCTAATCTATTCCATTGATCTACCGGTCTGTTTTTTTGCCAGTACTGCACTTTTTTTTTTAAATCATAGTAGGTATATAGTGTAATTTCAAGTCAGGGATTGTGATGCACCCTGTCTTGTCTTTGTTGCCAAGAATCTCTTTTGCTATTATAGATCTCTTCGGACTCCAGATGAATTTTAGAATTGTTTTCTCTAATTCTGTAAGATATGCTATTGGAATTTTGATTGGAATTGCATTGAATCTGTACAACAGTTTTGGAAGTATAGTCATTTTCACTAAAGTGAGTCTTCCTATCCAAAAACATGAGACATCTCTCTATTTTCTAATATTGTTACCAATTTAGTTTTTCAGAGTACTATAGTTTTCAATGTAGAGGTCTTTTATATCTTTCATTAAATTGATTTCTAGCTATTTCATTTTTGGATGCTATTGTAAAAGGTATTGTTTCCCTGACTTTTCTCTCTTGTGAGTTTGTTATTCATATACAAGACAGCTATGAAGTTTGAGTGTTGACTTTGTAACCAGCTATGTTACTGAATTTGCTTATGAAATCTAGAAGTCTTTTGGTGGTGTCTTTGGGGTCTTCTAAGTAGAGAATTATGTCATCTGCAAATAATGATAATTTAACTTCTTCCTTCCTATCTTTATTCCTTTTATTTGTTTCTTTCTCTTGTCTAATTGCTCCAGCTAAAGTTTCCAGGACTATGTTGAATAAGAGTGGAGACGGTGAACACCTTTGTCTTGTTCCTGATTTTAGAGTGGAAGATTTCAGTTTTTGTCCATTTAGTATGATGTTGACTGTTGGTTTGTCATAGATAGCTTTTATCACATTGCAATAAAGACCATCTGTTGCAATTTTCTGTAGGGTTTTTTTTTTATCATGAATGGGTGCTATACTTTGTCAAAAGCTTTTTCTGCATCTATTGAGATAATCATAAGACTTTTGTCTTTGGTTCTGTTAATATGGTGTATTACATTTATGGATTTACATATGTTGAACCATTCCTGCATTCCTGTGATGAATCACAATTGATCATGGTATATAATATTCTTGACGATTTGCTGCAGTCTGTTTGCCAGTATCTTATTGAGGATTTTTGCAATAATGCTCATTAGGGAAATTGGCCTATAATTCTCTTTCCTAGTTGGGTCCTTCTCTGGTTTTGGAATCAGAGTAATGTTTGCTTCCAGGAATGAACTTGGGAGTATTGCTTACCTTTCAATTTCATTAAAGATTTTGAAAAGTAGTAGTGTTAGGTCTTCACTAAATTTCTTGTAGAATTCAGCAGTAAATCCATCAGGGCCTGGCTTTTCTTTGTTGGTAGGTTTTTAATTATATCTTTAATTTCATTTATTAATATTGGGTTATTTAGGATTTTAATATCTTCTTGATTCAGCATTGGTAATTCATTTGTGTCTAGGAATCTGTCCATTTCTTCTGTATTTTTTATTAGAATACAAATTTTCAAAATAGGTATAGATGATTCTGGATTTCTACAGGGTTTGTTGTGATTTCACCCTTTTCATTCCTAATTGCATGGAACTGAGTCTTTTTTTTTCTTGTTTTTGATAAGATTGGCCAAGGGTTAGTCAATTTTATTTAATCTTTCAAAGAATCAGCTTTTCTATTCATTGATTCTTTGGATTGTTTATTTTTAGACTTCGTGTGTTAATTTTTGCTCTGATCTTTGTAATTTCCTCCCTTGTATGAATTTTTGGTTTAGCTTGCTGTTCTTTTTCCAGAAGTGTAAGATTCAACATTAAGTTGTTAATATGTACTTGCTTTGTTATCCTGATATGGGTATTTATGGCTATAAATCTCCCTTTTAAGAATGCTTTCATTGTGTCCCATAAGAATTGGTATGTTGTATTGTTATTATCATTCAACTGTAAAAACTATCTAATTTCTTTTTAATTTCATCTGTGACCTATTGATTGTTCAGTAGGGTGCTATTTAATTTCCATGTTTGATAAAGTTTTGTGGTTTCCTTTGGCATGGATTTCCAATTTCATTGCACTCTGGTCTGATAGTATGCATGGGATAATTTCAAGTCCTTTGCATTTACTTAAGCATGTTCTATGAGCCAGTAGATGGTCTATTTTGGAGAATGCCCCATGTGCAACTGAGAAGAATGTGTATTCTGATGTTGGGGGGCTGGACTACTCTATAGACAGCTCTTAAATCCATTTGCTCAAAAGTTTGATTTAGTTCTAATATTTCATTATTGATTTTTTGTCTAGTTGATCTGTCTTTTGTGACAGAAGTGTATTGAGTCTCCCAATACAATTGTATTAAGCTTATTTGATTTTTCATGTCCATTAGTAATGGTTTTATATAGTTGGGTGCACTGGTATTTGTGGCATATATATTTATGATTGTTATCTCTTCTTCTTGTATTGTTCCCTTTATGAGGATATACTGACCTTCTTTATCTCTCTTAATCAGTCTTGGCTTGAAATTTACTTTATCTGCAAAGTGAATAATCCTTGCTTTTTTCTGGATTTCTGTTGCATGGAGTATTGTTTTCCATTCTTTAACTTTCAGTCTATGAATTTCTTTTTGGATTAAATGTGTTTCTTGTATACAGCATATTGTTGGATCTTGCTTCTTGATCCATTCTGCCATTCTGTCTTTTTACTGGTAAACTGACTCCATTAACATTAATGGTTAAAACTGCTATGTATTGATTCATCTTTGTCATGTTATTTTCCTATTATTGGCTCCTTATACTTTTTTTTTCTTTTTCCTTTCCCTCTAATTGTTTGCCTTTCCTAGTGAATTCCTTCTTTTGGGGTTTTAGTCTTCATTATCTCTTTCTAGTATGTCCTTCAGAACATTTTGGAGTGTTTGTTTCTTCAGATGTTCTTTGTTATGTGAGTATCTTATTTCTCCCTCAGTTTTGAAAGATAGTATTGTGGGATACATCAATATGGGTTGAAAGTTGTTTTCCTTTAGGACTTGGAGTACTTCATTCCAAGCTTTCCTTGACATGAGAGTTTGTGCTGAGAAGTCAGCTGTAATTCTGGTGAGCTTTCCTTTATAAGTGATTTGTTTGTTTTCTCTAACAGCTTTTAAGATTCTATTCTTGTGTTGAATTTCTGGAATCTTGACTATGATATGCCTGGATATAGACTTTTTTTTATCATTGCTAATTGGAGTTCTATATGCCTCACTTATTTGTATGTCAAATTCTTTTTGTCTACCAAGAAAATTTTCTGCCATGATGTCTGTGAATATGTTTAATGTCATTTGTGGTATCTCCTTTGTTTATTAACTCTAATTCATCTTGTTATTCTTCTTTGTCTCATCTATCAGCTGCTGGATTCATTGCTCATGTTCCCTTGCTAGTTTTGAGAAGTTTTTTTTTTTCCTGGTCATTAACTGCAAGCCTGTATTCCATATCTGAGATCCTGTCCTCACACTGGCCTAATCTGCTTCGAATATTTTCAATGGAGTTTTTGTTCTCTTGGATATCTGCTTGAATCTGCTTTATGAATTCCATTCATTTCCTATATTGTGCTTCTGTAATTTGCATAAGCTTGTGTATTTTTTTGTCTGTGTCTACTCTAACATCATTAACCATGGTATATATTTTGGTAATCTCTATAGTTATTTGAGAGATTATTTCTGATTTTGTTTTTTCCAAAGCCTCATTCAATCGCTTTGTTACCACTTTGGAGAGCCCTGGTAGGGGGCTTTCAGATTTTCCAGTGTCATTACCTCCTGGGTTTGCCTTTGGTGAACAGGGTATCTGAGGTTATGTCTTGTTAAGTGTCATCTCATATTTTTTTGATGGAATAGAAAACAGTTATATACAATATACAAAACCATAATATATTAATTCTGCCCTGAAGGGTTGAGATTCAAAGTGGATTAAAGAGAAAATAGAAAGTGGGAAAAGAGAAAGAGAATACAAGTAGGTTGGAGGACAAAGATGGATCCCACCAACTTGGGGAAATTGATGCAGAAGACTGAAGGAAAGGATTGCTGGAAGAGGTGAAAGGTAGAAGAGAACAAAAACACACCCAAAAGGGGGTTAGGAACCACACTCACACTCCAAACAAACAAACAAACAAACAAACATAAAATAAGAAAGAGAAATAAAAAACAAACTGAATAAAATAAATAAACAAGGAAAGAAGAAAAGAAAAACAACAACAACACACAGAAAAATATCCCACTTTCAGGACTGTCTCTTGATTCATGAGTACACAGCCTATAGAGACAGTGCCCCAAATTGTGCCACTGTATCCCTGTAAGCCAGGAGTTGCTTTGTGATAGAGTAGCAGACAGCCTTAGCAGGCCTGCCCTGAGACTAGACTCATTGGGTTCCCTGCAGTCCAAGCAATTCCATGGGTCTGTGCTGTGCTAGGATCTGCTAGAGGATCTGCCAGCAGTTTTGGTTCCAGGCTTCTCGGGCCGACTCCAAAATGGCTTCAGCCAACCCCTCCCTCCTGTGGGAGGACCTAGTCCTCTGCACTCAACCCCAGCTAGCACAGTCCTTCATATATGCCGCCACTCCCCTTCACCACGGAGTCGTTCTGTAGAGGCCCCTAGGGTTGCCAGCCACCACTGTCACCATGACTGTGCATCCCCAGGTTCCAAAAGCTCCCCTCACACAGTGAGTCCGGCTCTGGGCAAAGGCTCTGCCAGCTACAGCCTTATTGTTCATTGAAGTTTTCCTTTTTTCTCTCTCTGTGGGCTTTGATTCAGTCTTCAGACTCTTCCTGGGTCCAAGGGACCCACTTCGTTCCGCCTTGTCTTCCTCATGATGGTATATTCCTATGTTTAGATAGTGTCTCTTAGAGGCTGTTTTCCCTGCTGCTTACTACTCCACCATCTTCCTGTAAATTCCTATGAGCCCATTTTTGGAGTCAAAAGTTGCCCCTTCTCTTTGAGTTTTTCTCATAACCATCCCAATACTTCCCAAGGCAATGGATATAGCAACAAAGAAGGGAGCATTCATATATTTAAAGAATGATTCCCAGCTGCCATCAAGAAATCAACCGATAACAAATGTTGGCAAGGCTGTGGAGAAAACAGAACACTTCTCCACTGTTGGTGAGAGTGTAGACTGGTACAGCCACTATGGAAATCAGTATGGAAATCAGTATGGAAGTTCCATTCAATCCAGCTATTCCCTTCCTGGGCATTTCCCCAGAAAAATTGAAAAGGTCAGGTCACAATGATATATGTGCACCCATGCTAATAGCATCACTGTAATAGCTAAATCTTGGAAACAACAAAAATGCCCATCCACTGCAGAGTGGATGAAAAAGATATATTTTTTATGCAATGGAATATTACTCAGCTATAAAAAGGATGATCTTGAGGCTTTTATAGGTAAATGGAGGCAATTTAAGAATATCGTCATAAGTGAAATAAATCAGATTCACATTTTAAATAATGTATTGTCTCTAGTATAAAAAAATAAAAAAACTGAAAGAGTAATAAGATCCAAAATGTATAATAGATATTGTGGTCATGAAAGGGAAAGAAAATGCTCTAAAGGATATAACTGTATGTATGTTTAAGTGTGCAATGTAGATAACCATACTACTAAGTTTTTTTAGTTCATCAAACAGAATAACTTGTACTGTCATTGTTTGATTATCCACATTTTATGCTTTGATTTTGTAACTTGAGCAATGACTGCTAAATAACAATATGTGATTTATCAACTAGTGATTTTTTACTGTTTTTTTGAAATTCTGTATTATTTCTACCTTTTTTCTGTTTTGCTTTTTTTCTCTAAATAAAAAAGAATAATTCCCTTTGAACAATTGTAATGATATCTAGAGCTGTGCCAGAATAGAGTAGCAGATCAATAAATATAATCTCTTTTAATCTCTGCACAGGGTACTGGAGAGCTTCAATATCTATAAGCTTTGATCCAATGAAACCCACCCAACCTGGCTGAGATGTGCTGAAGGATCATACTCTGCAGCTGGAAAAACGATTCCACCTTTCAGGCTGAAGCCTGAACCTGAAAGGAGCCTACGACTGTGATATCATCACAGTGATCAAGCTGCTGTGGAACTCCAGGGCAGCGCAAGCCACAGCCATACGTTCTCACTTTTCCTTTATTTGACATTCAGCGACTCATTTGGGAGTAGCCTCTTTCACTTTCCATCACTCCAGCCAATCTATAGCATTTGTCTCTCTTTGACATTAATAGCTCTTTAGATTCCTGATTATCATTCCTGCTTCCTGGAGGCAGAGCCAGCAGGCATGCCACATGGTTTATTGATTCTCCAGCTGGGACTTCTGAAGGATACTGAGAGGCCACTTCCATGTCTGCTGCCTCCTAACCCTCTGCTGTGTTCTGGAACTCACCTTACATCTCATGAATGGACAAGCAGCAGCGTTTCTTTGGCCACATGGGCTCTCACTGTGCCTGGCCCTTTCTGTCAACAGATGTGTTCAGAGAGGGCTGGTCAAGCTGTGGGTGTGAAGCCTTCCCCAGGCTTTGCTCTACACGCTCAAACTCAGAACTCTGAGCTGAAACATCTTAGGCTCCTCCAGGAAACACGTTGTACAAATCTTTCTTCTCTGTCTCTCAGTTCATGCATATTCATAAGTAGAACTCCAGGCTGAAGATAATGATTCATGCAGGAAGCACCATTCTGAACATTATTATCTGGGAGTGACAAATGAATTTCTAATTTAACATGTGTATTGCACAAATACATCACAAGAACTTTAAAGTCAGAAGCATACTTTGGAGTCGTGCAAACTTCTGCTGTAACATACCATAATATGATAGAGAACGGAAGATGTCTCCCACTGGTGGGCCATGCATAGCAGTTCCCTTCAAAGCAGAGGAGAAATGAAAGGCGGTGAGATTTCAAACACTGCTTGAGTTTACAACAGAAGCAAACAATAATGACCAGGAATAAAAGAACAATGCCAAAAATAAAGAGTCAGCTGGTAGCATAAGGGACACCATGGTTTCCAGTTATTATTTGAGGATGAACACCCCTGCTGACAACAAAAATGGAATGGAGGCCAGTTGGGTTCCTTGGTCGCTCAATAAGAATCAGAGGGCACTAACTGCAAGCCAAGACTGCAGAGGAAGGGGTCGAATTGATTTGAGCTGCATTTCAAGATCAGTTTCATACTGGAATTCTAATTTATAGCATAGTAATGTGATCGCTATACTACCGATCTGTCTGCACAGACTGGCCTCTTCCAGTTTGTCAAAGTCAACAGTCAAGCCTAAAATGGCTACTGTCAAAGAGTGGCAGCTCTTTTAAGAGTAGGTTTTCAGTCATTTCTTGAAGTTCTATATTCCTGGCATCACCACCTTTCACCGCCCCAATCCTTTTCTTTATGAATGGTAGAATAAACTGACTTTCAGTTTCCCTACCTACTGCAGATTTCTTTCAAAGCCCACAAAAATCACCCTCTTCTAGAACCTGGAGACCTATGTACGTTGGATGTTTCTTTTTATTGAATTTATGAAGATGTGGCCTACTAAACCCACTGTAAGCTGGAAACACGTAAGTTGAAAATATAATACACTTGACCTGCTGAACATCGTAACAGAGCAATACAGTGCTTTGTAGAGCATCAGTTGTTGGTCCTCAAGATCATGTGGCAGACTGGGGGCTGAAACTCACTGCCTTTTCCCAGTATGGACAGAGAATATCAAAATTCAACATGCATAGTAGGATATCGTCTCTTGACTTCGGACTACTGTAAAGTAGACAAATTGCAAATGGAACTGTTATAAATCCAAGGTGTTTTAGAATGTCCAGTAGGTACCAGATACTGTGATAAAACATGTTACCATCAAGAGCTTATTGAATTCTCAGGACCAGCGGCAAAAGTGCTTTATGTGGTCAGTTTGCTGATGGTGAAACTGATGCTGAGAGGTTAGCACACTTAGCCTGAGATGGGTGGAGGCAGGAGGGGCAGGAACTAGGTTTGCTTGATCTCACTGCCTTCACTACTGAACTATATGGATTTAATGTAGGGGAGGGGCGTCTTTTTAAAGATGCTACACAAATGTTTACCAAACAGAATTCCAGTGAATGACCTTGCTTAGGCCAGGAAATCAGGCCCTATAACTTCATTCAGCCCCTTTCTACTTGTGGGATGAAGTGTTGACAAGTCCAGGATCTTGGACCCTTACATTCTCTATGTCATCTCCTGGGAGAACCTGACTTGCTCCCACCCAACAGAAATCTTTCTCCTTTCTCCCTGTAGTCTTGCTTTGGTTGTGTCATTTGCTTATAACAACAAATCACTGAGGCCAGAGGAAAATGTAGGCACTCTGATTGGCCAGGCTGAGTTACATGGACCCTCTTGAAGTTGTAAATGAAGTTACCACCGCTTGAATGCAGTGATGTGAATGTTGGAGGAAGGTCATGGTACCTCTCAGGACAATGAGGGTGCTGTAAGCAGAAGAATGAGGAAGAGACACCAAATAGGCAAAACCGACCTAAGTTCCCTGTACTGGTGTAAGTTCCCTGCATCTCTTAGCTCTTCCGGTTTTTAGAGGGTTATAGAGGGTAGAATAGCTGCAGAGGAGCAGAGAAGGTAACAAATGATAAGGAGACAAGAGAGAAGGATTATTTTGGAGATGTTTACTCAGAAACAGAAACACAGAAATGGAGAGAATCAGTGAAATTTCCCTTCAACTCCTTAAGAGAGAGGCAGACAACCTAGCAAGAAACGCTTTAAAAGCTCAGGTCCTTCTGATTTCCATGTTCTAGAACATATAGCACAGTGGTCTTCCCATTTGTTCTATAGACACCTAAGGTTCTCTGAGGGTTCCTCAGCACCTGTTAGAAGGAAGGTGGGTAGGTTCAGGGGAAATACCAGTGAGTAAACTCAGACCTCACAGGGCTTCTATAGGCATCTTCTCTTTCAGCTCTCTTTTCTGAGTTTCTGTATTCTACCTAAAATTTACTTGGAAAAATGTCTCACTTGCTAAGCACTACCCTACATTAAGATAGTGTCAAGAACATCTTGTTTGTCTCTGTCATCCAGGATCCTAGTACAGTACCTGACACATAGTAGGAACCTAATAACTATTGAACTGTTAGATGCAACTCAAAATGCCGAACAATAACCAAGGACAGGCAATGGAATAAATTATGGTTTGAAAATCTTAAATTATATTGAGGAAGCCTAAGGCTTATAGCTGACACAGAGAAATGATGTTGTCTTCACAATGGCGTGACCATAGACAAAGGCTGATATCTAAAGGCAGCTGACTCTTTCCTGTTCTCTTTTTGGCTCTGGCACAACTCTAGCTAAAC
>PVJX010017016.1:0-39182 GCA_004027295.1 Dolichotis patagonum
TGATAAGAGTATATAAGGCTTTATGGTAAGCATGAGGCCCCATCTCATAGCTTCGAAGTCTTTCAAAGTTTTAAATCATCAGTTGGAATGGTGTTATCCTGTTTTGTTTGACTATATCATATGTGATGATATGAACAGCTGTTTTGAAGAAAACATTATGACAGCTATTGCTGATTTAATATTATCCTTCTTAGAAGTCTTACCATGCTTTTTTTGTTCTATTACCATTGGTTCTATCTACCACATTGTGTCTTATTGGAATTTGAATATGTGTGATAGTTCGAACAAATTTTTTTCTTTTTTATCAAAAATGAGATATTATAAAACCCATTGTTCATTTTCTGTTATTCGGTTCAGAAAGCCCTGTAGTTATTTCACTATATGCATGGCTTTATACTATTGTGTTATGTTTGATATTATTGTAATTGAAACTATGCTCAACTATAGCAGAGTAAGAGATATGGTGTTAGCTACTGTTGATGTCCAGTTGACTTAATGTAAAGTACTGTGTTGCCTATGTTGTCCTCTTCTGATCTGCTCTGTACTGCCCCGTTTTTTTTAATTCTCTTTTAAAGAAAAAAAGAAAAAAACATTAAATCTAGAAATTTTATTGTGAATTCAATTAATTAGTTGTAATAAAGAAACTGCGATGACAAAAAAAAAAAAAAGAAATTTTGTGCCCTATATCTGTCATTTTCCCCAAAGTGTAAACTTCTGTATGGCAATGACTAAGTGTTACTAATATGTATACTTACAGCCTGTCATCCAGCACTGGATAGGGAAGAAGTGTTCTTGTCAAATAATAGCTAATTTAAGAGTTAATTGTAGGAGTTTCATAGATCTATCACCTCTTTACATTCAACAGCAAATAAGAAAGTTATTCCCCTTTACAATTCTTCCATAATTCTCCAGATAATGATAAAAAAATTCTTAGTTGGTTCTGAATTTTATTAGTATGTTCATATCACTTGATATATTGTATTTTAGTGAACAGCAGTCAACTCCAAGGCTCAGAGTTTTTAAGACAACAGTATTCAGCCAAAATTTCATGATATTGCTTTTTTTTTAGGTTGTTTTATTTTTGGTTACAGTCTATCTGTGGTAATTGATACTTATTTTCACTTATTAGTATGATATGCAGTATTATTAAAATAGATTTTATTTCAATAAAATAGTCAATTTTTAAAAAGAAGAAATGTAAGGGGATGTGTGAGGATATCTCAAAAGTCAGTCCATCGTGTACTCTGCAACTTTAAGCAGGTTAATGAACCTCTAGATCTTCACGTTTTTCAGCAGTTGAATAGCAATAATGGAAGTACCTCTCTGATGAAGTCATTCATATCAAGCAAAAATGAGATCACAGGAGGTGCTTAGTGCAAGGCCTTATACCAGCATTATGAAAATCTGCTATTGGAACCATTGCTTGGCATCTGATGATGCTTAAAAGGGCTAAGTATGAATGGTCTCTCTACCCAAAAAATCTTGGGTTTCTTTCCTAATCTCTCAGAGCCTTATTTTAGTCTCCTGTAAAAGGACCATAATACATCTCACTTGTAAGAATGTTTTTAGGGTTACTGAAGATAATTCAAGCCTCTGTCTTTCTACCTGAGGGTACTTGGGAGGTAGAAGATAAAATGACAAAGCTTTCTGGAATGTTAGCATTAATAGATTACTTCAAAACCACTTCCATATTAAAACACACATATAAAAATGGACAATCACTCATATGAATATCTAAAATCAACTATCAAGTGGAAACAATCTTTTCTGGAAATTTTCTTCTATTCCTTAGGGGATGATTTTTACTTTCCTCTGCCATTAGGAGTTTTGCTGAGAAACACTGATAAAAATAATGAAAGTACTTTGCTCAAAGCAAAGGGCTATAATGGCTGAATAATCATACAATTTCCATAGCAATACATTCTAGGAGAGCAACAAACATACTTTACTCTTTTAAACAATCCTTAACAGACACTCAAAACTTCACCTCTCTACCAGGTAACACCATAAGTCACTTGCTGCCCGGGATTTTAACTCAACTCTTTTGATTCCCAAATCCCTCAGACTCTGTGTTTTGACACATCTGGGTTACAAAGTGAAAATATGCAGGTCTGAGCTCTAGTAATAAATAGGTAAGAACAGTATATTTAAATATGTACGAAGTATGTGAATAATTGCATGTAAATCCTTTTCTGAAAGAGAAATTGTTCAGTATATGAATGGATCCCTAGAATTTATATATAATATAAAAATTTATATATCTAGAATATATAGGGAGCAAGTCACTCTAAGTATCTGTCTTGCGTTAATGCAAAACTTTAGTCTGGAATAGAAGTTAATAGTTGATTTGCGCTCCAATTCTTGAGCACTGCAGATAAGATAATCCTTGATGTGTGTGTGTGTGTGTGTGTGTATATATATATATATATATATAGAGAGAGAGAGAGAGAGAGAGAGAGAGAGAGAGAATGCAAAATAAGACTCGATTTCTCAGCATGTGAAATTTTACATTGTGAGCATTGGTTTATCATAGAGGAGTGTTAGCTAGAAATGAGTAAAGTCTGTGCTGCACTTTATTTTGTTGTTCATGGTCTTGCAAGAAGATGAGAATATAAAATGGTCTTAAAAGTAGAAAGAAGGATGTTGGTTGAGATGGAGTGGTAGAAATCCCAAGATGTTTGAAAATGAGAAAGACTTTACCTCTTTCCTGTGATAACTGTTAGAATAAACATCACTAAGTGGCCTTAGAGAATCAATCCAAATGCTCATTTCTTCTAGAAGACAGCATATATGGAGTCCCAGGATGGAAAGACACATCAAGGATTATCTTAACTGTTTTGGTGAAAGATAAAGAGTAGATATTGTAACTTTCCATATCTGCAGTGCTTGAGAGTTGGAGAACAAAGCAACTATTAGCTCCAGACAAATATTTTGAATTAACAAAAGACAGAGATACTTAGGTTGACTTGATCCCTTGATCCATTACACTTACTACTTGATTCAGTATTCATTGGTGTTATGGTTTGTGTCTACGTTTCCTCCTATAGCCTTATGTGGTCATAGGTGAGACTTTTTTAGAGGTGATTAAATCTAGCATGCATGATACTATGATTAAGGGTGTGTGATTACTAAATCAGTCCACTGATTGATTTGGCCTAGTTCTGGGTATCAGTGCTACTTCCCCAAAGGGCAGAAAGTGAGTAGCCTAGACAGAACATGAAAGGGACAGAAAGAAGCTGTTATTGTGGCTTGCTTGGTTTGCTACCTTCTGTTACCTTCTCTCTCTCCTCTGGGATGCCTATATGCCATGCCACCCTGCCTTAGAATCAGCTGATTATGGACTACAACTTCTACAAACTGAGTCAAATACCCCTTTCCTTCTTTAACTTTGGCTGCCAAGTATTTTGTTCCAGCAATGAGAAAAACTAACAAATCTGGTGATTTATATATGTCTCAATGGTAGAATTCAATACAAAATTTACCAATGTATTAGTGTAAATATCTTACTCATATTCAAAATTTTAAAGAGAAATCTGTATTTTATTACTCAATTTTATCTGTGCTTGCCATCAATCTCAGTATAAAAAATGAAATTTTAAGTAATGTCAAGCAAACACAGTTGTTTTATGTTAAAACCCAGTGCATTTAAGATTTTTCCTTCTGTTTCTTTTTTCTTTGTCCCAGACTATGATATCATCTTCCAGCCTTCTATGCAGGAAAATTTAGATCTCTAATCATACTGAGAAGCATTGTGTAATCCCACTCACTGGAACTAAGAATGTTAGGGCTATCAGCTCAAGGTTACTAAGAAGTTGTCCCCGACATCTTACTCTTGGCACCTTCTAATTCTTCTTAAGTTTTGTTGCTTCCTGGAGTCTTGATTGGACCTGGACCTGTAAAAAAGTCACAAATGTTACCTGCTTCTGTGCTTGTTGTCTACACTGTGATTCAAACAAGGCAAAAGATTCAGAGTTTTGCATTTCAAAGCCATTGTCTATTCCATAGATTGAATATATTTTAAAACTTGAAAACAACTTGGACCATTGAGTGTTGATCCAATGTGTATCATTTTTAATTTAATTTTAACAGACTAAAACCAAACAAAATAAAACATAATAAGGCAAATCAAAAGAAAACAATTAAATGATAAGGACTTCAAAATAAGACAATAGGAATTTAACAATGGCTTCCATAATATATCTTGTATCTTTAAAATAGCTACACATGCCGTCAGATATAATAAAATCAAGCCAAAAAAGCAGAACAAAAGCAATTGAAACAAAACAATGAAAGTGTTACAGGATTTTAAACCAAAATAATAGGAAATTAACAATGACTACTACCTTCCCATTTTAAATGTTTCCTCCTCTTTCACTTTTACAATATCTATTGAACATTTTAGATCTCACTAACTCCTTCAGTTTTTTATACCAGGGAGACAACATGATGTTCACATATGTGAGTCTGAACAATTTCACCCAAGAGTGTGATCATGAGTTGCATCCATTTACCTACAAGAGCCTTGTGATTACCTTTTTTATAGCTGAATAGCTTTCCAGTGTCTAAATATGCTGTATCTTTCTTACGCATTCTCTGGTTGATAGGCAAGCTACCCCTGCTTTTTTCAGGTTCTGTGTCACATGGAGCATTGTTTTCTCTTCTTTGATTTTTAATCTATGAATTTCCTTTTGAGTTAATGTGTTTTTTGTATACTGAACGTTGATGGATCTTGTTTCTTGATCCACTCTGCCTGTGTTTCTTTTTACTGGTGAATTGAGGTCATCTATATTAATGGTTATGGCTAGCATGCACTGGGTCATCTCTGCCATGCCTTTTTCCTGCCATTGGTTCCCTATTTTTCCCCTCCATTCAACTGTCTGTTCTGCTCAGGGATTCTACTCTGCTGCTGTTCCTTGGGCTGTGGTTCATTTAATCTCTCTCTAGAATATCCGTAAGTACTTTGAAGTGTTGGTTTGGTGGTCATGAATTCCTTCAGTTGTTCTTTGTCATGAAAGTATCTTATTTATCCATTAATTTTGAAAGATAGTTTTGCAGGGTACATCAATCTAGGTTGGAAGTTGTTTTCTTTCAGGATTTGAAACACTTCATTCCAAGCTCTTCTTGACTTGATTGTTTGTTTTGAGAAGTCTGTAGTGTTTCTGATGGGTTTTCCTTTATAGGTGATGTTTCTTTTCTCTAACAGCCTTTAATATTCTGTTTTTGTGCTGAATTACTGGGATCTTGATTATTATATGTCTATGTATATTTATTTTGGTTATGGCTAGTTAGAGTTCTGTCTGCCTCACTTATTTGTATGTCAGGTCCTTTTCCCATGCTTGGGAACTTTTCTGCTATTACTTCTGTAAATAGTCTCTTTTTGTCATTTTAGTTTACTCTTGATTTTTTGCTGACACCTGTGATTCTTAAATTATGTTTCTTTGTGTCATCTCGTAGCTGTTGAATTGTTATTTCCTGGTTCCCTTATTATTTTTAAGAGATCTTTCCTTTTGTGATCACTAGCTGCCATCCTGGCTTCAAGGTATGACAATATATCTTCAGTTTCTTTCAAGCAGTTTTGCCAGGTTTCAGTGGAGTTTTTAATTTCTTGGATATCTCTTTGAGTCTGTTTTCATGCACTCTAATTCTTCTCTGTATTGTCCATTCAATGTTTCTCTCTTTTTCTATACTCTTTTTAAAAATCTATATCTTCTTTATATATGCTCAGTAACCCTTTTATTATGCTTGTCATTTCTTCTTTTACCTGAGATATTATTTCTGATCTGATTTCTTTTACAGCCCCATGAAGTAGTTTATTTACCTCAGGTGCCATCATCCCAGAAATTTCAGGTGTGCAACTTCTACTTTGTTCCATGTCCCTGTCTCCTGGACTTGTTATATTTCAGCTGAAGGCCAGAAATTTTTTTTGCTCCTACATCTTGACATTTTCCTTGGTTCCTCCTGATGATCAGGTTGTGAGCTCCCAGGTGCTTCCCACATTGGCTACCCATGCACAGTGTAGGTGGATGGGTCAGGAACCTGAGTTTCACCTAACCCAGGTTCCCTGGGAAGTGGTAGGGTATGGGACAGGCTTCTGCAGACATTAGAGGCTTCTTCAAGGCATAGCTGGCTGGTTCTCTTGGCCCATACTGGCTACCTGTGGGAGAGTCCTGATGGCAGCAGCATGGATGTGGGGTCTGGTGTCAATATATATTATGGTATTATAGGACATATTTAACAAAATCAACCTGAACATAAACTTTCTTTTTGATTCTTTCTTTCGTTTTTGGTACTGAGGATCAAACCCAGGACCTCACACTTTCTAGACAAGTGCTTGTGCCACTGAGCTATAACCCTGGCCTGAGCATTAACTTTCCGCACTTCTAAATTTACACCTTGACTCTGAAGACATGAAGCTAGAGCACCCCAGTTGTCTGGGCTGGTAGGAAGAACCCTGGGGAGCTAGAATGTATAAGATGGAGACTATGTACTGTGAATTCTTCAGTTATGTCCTCACATGTGTAAGAAACCATTCATTTTATAAGTCCAATGGGACATTAAATATTATGTTCCTTATAAATCTCATAATAATGAGACCTTATTTCCATGTCTACTAAAGAGTTCAATCAATTTTTTAATGCATCTATATCACAATTTAATTTAACAATATAATCATTATGTTCAATCTGATGTAGAAGAGTATAAGTGAATGCTCAAGTCCTTCAGCAGAAATTGTACTTAAATATATTGATGTTAGTTGTGCAGTTTTGTCATATGTCCTGGTCTTATGAGATGAAGCTCTTTTTTTGAGGATGGGGTCAGACTGCTTTATAGCTAATGAAATTTAGGATTAAATCTAACAAATAATAATCATGAGTGTTTAATAGATGACAGCAATCACCCCAGTCCATGCATAGCAAGTCCCATGAGTACTGGGCAGAGCAGAGGCTCTGGAGCAGGCTGCCTAATTCTTCATCCTGAGTTTTCTTATAATGAGCTTCTTTAGGTCCCAGCTATACTTCAAGATCCTCATCTGTGATATGCAAGAATAACTTTGCCTCAGGTGGTTGTGGTAGAGGTTTAAAAAATTAAGGTGTGCAGGAGTCAAGCCAGGGTATGAGATCCATTAAACCTTACTTTCCATTCAAATTTAAATGTACATATTGTTTTCTCAGGAAGATGATGTCCTAGAGGCACTGTAGTCATTAGATGGAGTGACTCTAAAAACAGAGAATAGATGAGAACACTTGTTTCAGAATTCTCTCACTGATAGATTTTGTCTGGTTACAGCACTGGACAGTTTCTGAGTATTTACTGTGTGTAAAGTACTTCACTTCACAGACAACAGGGATATGAAATGGCCTAAAACTGGTGTGCCCCCCAGGAATTTAGAAATATAGCAATAAAATGGGCACATAAAAAGATAGCTTTCAGAGCAAGATAGTTTATTCAAAGAATCATTTAAAACCATAATACTTCATTAGCTTAGGCTGAAATGAGCTGGCTACCTATGACTTTATGTGTGAGTTTCTGTTATGATTTGTGTCTAGATGTTCCCCTAAAGCCTCATGCAGTTATAGGTTGGGCTTTTCCAGAGGTAACTCTATATATTCGACTCATGGTACAATGCTAGTATTAAGAGTGGCAGGATAAAGGATGGGTAATTACTAAATCTTTACACTGATTGGTTTGGCAGTACCCTAATCTCAGTAGTCTGGATACAACATAAGGGAAAGAGACTTGTCTTTTTTCTCTGTTATTGCTTTGCTCCCTTCTGCCTGCCATGAATGTTTCTTCTCTGCAGGGCATGTCTGCCATGTCTCCCTTCCTTGGAGCCAGCCAATTATGGACTTAAACCTCTACAAACTGTGAGCCAAATAAACATTCCCCTTTTAACTTTGGGTATTGGGTATTTTGTATAAGCAGCAAGAAAAGTAAATAAGGTAGTTTTTATTTCATATCTCATTTGGTATCAAGTCATCTTTCTCTATTTCCAGCCTCCTTTGAGGCCATCAATCAAAGGGTAGGTGGAGGGCATTCTGTGTGGGAGGAAAAACAAAGTCAAACAAAACAAGTGGAACAAAAAAGTAACAAAAGGGCTTGAGAATAAGGAAAACCTATAGGAATTTGCATCTATGAAAATATAAGGTAAGTCATGGGAAATAATGTGGATGTTGCTTAAATGGCAAGTAGAGCCATCAGATTTTAGGTCAGGGACTGACTGACATAAGTGCACATCACATGTTAGGAATAACTCAGTGAAGTTCCTAGAGTCAAGACCCAAGTAAGGGAAATCATAAGTGAAGGGTGCTGTTGGCAACCATAGTTTAGTTGGATGGCAGAGAAGAGAAGACAGTGTAGATTATAGAAAAATTTGCTTAATTAATGATCAGAGAACAGGGTGAATTGATGTAGACTCCTAAGAAGTTCTTATTATCTGAAATAGAAAATATCAGAAAAAAAGTAGGCTTAGGGTGGGTGAGTATCATAGGTGTGAAGAGTCTTTGGGACATTCAGGTGGTCTGTGGTCTGTGGTTTGCGGTCTACGGAGGCAGGTGGTGAATTGGGAGCTCAACAGATTCTGAACTGAGGTAGAGGCTTTCAAGTTACTGGGAGGTACAGATGAGATAGCCATGGAGAGTCTGGGAGCAAGAGTGGGTCTTTCTATCTAAATGTTGGAGGAGGAAGAGTAAACACAGGAACCTGAGAAGGAGTAAGGATAAGGGCAGGAAGCAGAGCACAGGACAGGGAAGTTACTGGGAAAAACTCAGTACTGATTACCTTTGAAAGATTTGGCTAGTTTGGTTTGGCAAGCCCAATGATCATTAGAAAATGATAGGCAGAAAGGTGGGAACTTCTTAGATGATCCATCCTTAAGGTTGTGACTGCACAAATCAGAGAATGGCAAAGAATAGGAGGGAAGGAAAAGATGCAGGGGAGACAAGGCAGGAGGGCTCTCTGAAGATGGGAAATGAGGCAACTGATGATGCATTGTCAGGAACAAGGTGATTTCTGGCCTGGCTGCTTCAGGGACATGGCATGGGAACTGTGACATAGGAAAGAATGTAATTCTATATATTGAATTCTATATATTCTATATATATATATATAATATATTCTATATATATTCTCTCTATATAGATATATATATTCTATATATAATTCTCTCTATATATTCTATATATACATAGAATTATATATATATATATATATATATAGAATATATAGAAAAAAGTCTACTTTTTTCTGATGTTTTTGATTTTAGATAATAAGAACTTCTTAGGAGTCTAAATCAATTCACCACTGTTCTCTAATCATTAATTAAGCAGATTTTTCTATAATCTACACTGTCTTCTCTGCCATCCAACTAAGCTATGGTTGCCAACAGCACCCTTCACTTATGATTTCCCTTACTTGGGTCTATAGATATATAGAATTGTATATATTGAAGGAAAAAGATTTTACTTGTATACGCTAGAAAAAATGATGCTTTCCTTAAGCACTCACTTTTTATTTCAGTGTGCTGAGCTTGTTCTCTAACATGACAAATCAAAATCATACCAGTTGCACTTCTCGACTGGATGGCAGGTAGTACCACATAATGTTTAAATAGCTAAACTGTTGCTGCTGATATTAAACAGGTGAGAATAAAATATCTCTTTAGAGGTTGTTTTGATGATTAAATGAGACCAGCACATAACCATAATGACTGGCACATAATGAGCACTGAAAATAAAAATTAATCTGCTATTTTATTCCTTTTTTAGTAGTTACTCTTACAAATTATTTTTATGCAAATGGCAATTTATTCAACAGGGCTTCAGTAGTTTAAAATTGATAATAAATATATATGAGCTCATTTTTACTTCTAAGCTATTAAAAGTTATTCTGAGAAAAATAAAATTTATAAAAATTACAAAAAGAAAATATTTACCTTCTTAAGAGAATTATATTTTTCACTGGGAATTCTTTACATCTGGATATAATGAGCTCTGGGTAAGTTAAAGTCAACGGATAGATACTTTGGGTACTTTATGGATATTAAATCAGTCTGAGAGGGCAAAATGTCTGCTAAATAACATTTTGTCCAATGTAGCCATCTGGAATTTAAGATCTATCTATCTATCTATCTATCTATATCTTATATATATATCTCCATAGCATAAAACTACTGTGAATTCAGAAAATGTTTCTTTCCAATAGACCAATAGGTCAGCATTTCTGTGGGGTTTACATAACATATTAGTTAATTATTTTGTGTGATTATATTGGTGATAGGAGAAAACTTACACTACATTTTGGGGGGGCAGGGGTTGAGACAGGTTTTTACTATGTAGTTCAGGCTGGCTTTGAACTTGCTATGTAGACCAAGCTGGTCATTCTCCTGCTGCAGCCTCCTGAGTGCCAGCTTCTTATACTGCTTTTTAAATGTAGTGTTCTCTTGGATTGTATTTTACATGCTGTAGTTATTCAATGCATAGTACTAGGGTACATTCAGTAATAATATTTTCCTAATAATTCCTGAAATTGGTTTACTGAACAGTAGTTGAAAGACTCTAGTGTTTATTTCAGTCAGCTTATATCAGGTGACAAGAAGATATCTCACTTTAATTAATGGAGTTCTGTTGTCCTGGAGTATAAAGTGACAGATTTTTTCCCCTTTCTCTGGAGGGGAATAAACTCATGAATTATGGATAAAATATCTCAGAAGTTGATTTTTATCAGGTTGAGGTTATTTTATCTAGAGAAACATAACTCATATTTCTCTTCTCATGGAGAATTTGGTTTCATATCAAGAAAAATTCACTTATCTATCTCATTTCTTTTATATAACTGTGAGATCAATCTGAAATACACTAGTATTTGTAAAAATATTGAAATAAGATTGGTTCTTAAGATGATTTTTTGATTAGCACTTAACGTCATTTTCCCTAATTGTGATGTTGACTTTATAGAATTAAAAAAAGAGAGAAGCTTGGGTTCTGTGTGCCAGGGTGCCCATTGAAGTTGACTTATACACAGGAAGATGCCCAGTTACTCATTCTACAGAACAGACTTCAGGCTTGCTTGAGTTAAATTAAAAGAGTAAAGTATCATACATAATCTTTTCACATTCATTCAGAGAATATTTCTCATTGATCCTGAAAAAGTTTGTTTTCCTATTTGACAATTTCTGTTTCCTTTCTTGGAGAAAAAGGATACTTTTCTCAAATAGCTCTGAAGTGATTTCAGCTGGCCACTATGGTCTTGTTTGATTGGACACAGAGAGGTTTGTGCTGAACTCAGGTACCACCAGTACAGTGCTTGGAAAAGAGAACTGCAAGATGCCAAAGTCCCAGTCACACAATATTTCTTCTATGGGATCTTCTCTAAAATATGAATTTCTGTGAGTTATTCTGAATTTGTTAAATCATCTACATCACTCATAGAAATTCACTAAGTCTGATAATGCATGTATGTTCATAACTGCACATCTAATAATTAGTAAAAGGACAGAACCTCAGTGTGAAATCAAATGAATAGTTCTTTTCAATCATTGTTTTAGTTTCTCTATTCTAAAATAGGCATTGCAAATGTGTAATACTGTACTTGCCAAGAGTAAAACTAACAACACTTTTTGGAGTCTGATGCTTGATAAGATGTGATAGAAAAAAGAAATCATTCCACAAGTTCTGTGGTTATAAAGCTAAGGAGTCACTAAAGCTAGTGTTATCAGCACTGTACAATGAACAGCCCTCCTGGTAAATCATTTTTAAAACATATTGTGTATTTCCCAGTGTCTTCTTCCACATTTACTTCATCTGTTCTTGAGGTTTCAAATTCCCTTAACAACTAGGAAAAACCCTTTTATTTCCCAATTATAGGTAAGTTTTCAAAAGGAAATAAAGTGTAGAGCTTAAATATTTTGAATTTATATTAAAGTGTAAAGAACTAACACCAGAGTCTTCCCACAAAGCAGGAATCCTTTGTTTCTCACTTGGGACTTGAAAATAGTCTGTTTTATAAGCATGTATAGTGCAAATTTAATCTGTTGTTCACTATTTCTTCTCTTTCTGTGAAGCTCTGTGTATGCCTTGAATCAATAGATTGACTCTATATACCATCAGTAACATATTCATCACTTCTGCAAGTTATCTCTTGGATTTCGGATAATGTGTGGAATTGAAATAATTATAACTCAGGCTATTTTGTTATAGATTAAAAGCATATGATTTGAAACATACCTTGAACAAAGACAACATTTGGAACTTGTTATCTTTGTATGCAGAATTTTTTAAAAAAGACAATTGCATAGGATTCAAATGCTCTGACTGACCTAAGAGACCAATAAGAGCCTTAATGCTGTTCTTTCCTCACATGGTTTTTCTGGCCAGAGTCTAACTGTGTTCACAGGAAAACAAATGACTTCATAGATGGAGCAGCTCCACATTAGGAAGTGCAACAAGAGTTATGAAATGCAGTCACAGCAGGGAAAGAAATTTGTTTGCATTTGGATGACAACCTTTTATTTCTGAGTTGCACAGGGCGGGTCAGGCTAATAAGTGCTTTTGTTATGATCCTGTGGGTAAATACTGGTCTCTCTGCCATGATCCCTGTTTAATTCTTTTTGATCTTGGTTTTTGGGAGCATCTCCAAGTCATGTCACATGGTTGAGGCTACCAGGTGAGTGTGCTTTTTAGGCTGTATTTGATTCCAGGAAGCAGGACTTCCTGGTTCCTGCTTCTTTTAGAACCTCAGTGGTTTGTAGCCATTTGTCTGTGTCAAAATGATGTATATTGTTTCTGAAATTGTTATAGGAATTCAATGAATTTAACTAGTACAGCATTTACATCTTCATTGTATATATTCAGGAAGCCACAGGCAAGGGGAAGAAGTGGAAACTTTCTGGAGAAGAGCTTGTTTCTGAAAGGGGACTCACAACTAGGAAGAAGAGGTTTCTGCAGTGCTTGTTTCAGCTTGACTAGTGCATCTGTTAACCTGAACATGTTCAGTTCTTAGGCAGCCTCTCATGGTCAGGGTGACAGTATTCGCATACTGAATTCTCTGGTTCTCCAAGAGGTCTGAAGATTCTGTTTTTATTTCGCTGTTGTCAGCTCCTTAAGAGGTGCCCTGGTCTCCTTGGGCACAGTAGATTGTAAACAAAGAATTTTCTTCCTCATCCTTCTAGTCTCATTTCCAAGCCCATCCTGATTTGCCCTCTTTAGAAAGTAGACTATTGTTTTAGGCTATTATTTTAGAGCCATTTTAGATTCACAGCAAGATTAAACAGAAGAAAAGCATTATCTTTTCTCCTTTGTATCACCTTTGCTACTTTGTCAAATGTCACTTAACTATATTTATGCAGGTCTATTTCTAAACTCCCTATTCTGTTCCATGGATCCCTGTGTTTATCCTGCTGTCACTATGAAACTGTCTTGATTACTGTAGCTTTCATGTCCTGAAGTTGGACAGTGTCAGTCTTGTAGTGTGTTGTGGCTCTTTTTCAAAATTGTGTTGACTATTCTTAAACTTCTGTCTTTCCATATAAATTTTAGAAACAGTTTATCACTAACTACAAATAACTTGAGATTTTGATTAGATTGCATTGAATCTATAGATCAATTTGGTAAGAATTGACACCTTGACAATATTGATTTTGATTTACTTTATTTTATTTTATTTTTTGGGTACCGGGGATCGAACTCAGGACCTCGTGCTTGCCAGACAGGTGCTTAAGCCCCTGAGCTAAATCCCCGTCCCTTGATTTATTTTAAAATTCTGATTCACTTGAGGCAGAACAACCTCACTTATTCCTTATAATAGTCCTGTGAAATGAGCAAAGTGCAGAAACAAGCTCACAGCAGCTGAATAATTAATTTAAATTTACAGAGGATGGAAGTGGTAGATACAGGATCTGTATATCAATCTGCCAGGCCATAGAGTCCTTAATTAGAGCCAGTTTCTAAAGGAGTGTTATGGAGTGCTTCAGGGAGAGGTCTAGTGAGTGGTGTTTTTTTTTTTTTTTTTTTGTATTGGGGATCAAACTCAGGTCCTTGTGCTTGCCAGGCAGGTGCTTATGTCACTGAGTTAAACCCTTGGCTGGAGAGAGAGGTCTGGAATTAAGACAGCAGGATTTCAACCTTGGCTTAAGCATATGCTTGACATGTAACCTGGAATATAGCTTAAATTTCCTTGCTTCAATTTCTTTATATCTGAAGTAGAGGTGATAATAATATTTTCTTCATAGAGTTGCTTTAGGGATTCATAGAGTTTTCCACACCCAACAATGTGAACAGTACTTGGCATAGAGTAAGTGCTTATTATATGTCTACTACTAGATGGTCATAATGACCTCTGGAGCCTGGGTCTTGGCACATTCCGACAATGAAATCTAAGCACAAATAGTCCCTGACTTCTGATGGTTTGACTTATAGTTTTCAGACTTTACAGTGGTGTAAAAGCAGTATGCATTTAGTTAAAAAAAATTTCTTTCAATTTTGATCTTTTGGGGGCCTAAATGATTGTATCAGTTAGTGCTTATTAGAGAAACATAATTAATACAAAATATACAAATATATAATAATTTACAAGATTGTCATACAATGGCTGCCGATAGAGTCAGATGTGGAAGAGTACTGAAAGTTTCTTTGCACGCTGGGGATCTGAAGGATCCTGGTAAAGTCCTGGAGTTCACTGCAGTATCAGGAAGCCTAAGGGACTATGACAGAAGGCTAAAGAGTCTTCACTGGAAGCAAGCAGACAATGTCCATGGTGAAAACAAAAACTAGATCTCTTCCAAAGAAATAGAGGCAAGTCTTCCTTCTTCATTTCCCTTTTATACTATTTTGGTGGAAATCCTCCCTAAAGTTGTCACCCAGAACAATACTTATATGATTTAGTTGCGTATTTCTTACTCAAGTCGACACAATCAATTAAGTATCATACTGATACCCTCTGATGTTCTCTGACAATGTTAGAGCAATGAGTGCAATTCTTAGACAATCATGCATTACAAGGAAAAATTTATGATATTATATAGTGTACTGTGTTGCTAAAGTATGATGATATTTAGTAGGCTTAACTTATTAAATGCATTTTCAACTTTTGATAAGTTGATAGGAATTGTAAGTCACAGAGCCTCTTTTTCGTAGAAAGGGCAATGACTGTTTTGTGTGAGTGGAAGAATGCCAGCTCATCTTACAGAGACTATTTTGAATCCAAAAGGAATCTGCTCATGGATGAGATAATTATAAAGTTTAACAACAGAGACTGTTATCTCTTTCATTTGTGATTAAAGTCTTACAATGTCAATATGCCTATAAATACAACTTTTCTTAAAATTTTCCTCATGTATAGATAATTCAGATAGTAAATGTTTTCCTGAGTACAAAAAAAATTCTGTGCCAGAATTTGAGAAGGAGATTACTGCAGGGAGGAAAAAGAATGGTGAAACTGGGAGCCAGAGATAGTATAGACAATATTCATTACTAAACATGTAAGTGAGATATTAGCAAAACTAAATCTGCTGTTACTTATAGATCCAGATTGATGTTTCTCAAACTCCTTTTAATTATTGCTTTTCTAAGGATAAAAATCAAATAAAATTTAAAATAATGAATTAGTTAATTTAATTAATTTTCCCTAATAAGAGAAATTAAATATTGAAAATTAATGTTTTGTCATGTAGGTTGGAATTTTAGGCTTCACAAACCAAGGTAATGACTTTTCAAAGATGCCCCTCTCCAAGATGATCACCTCTTTTTTTATTTTGAAGGGAATAAAACAAAACAATAAAATGGAACAAAACAAAACAGTGAGAACAATATTGGATTTCAAAAGCAAGACTGAAGGAAATCTCCCATAGATGCTGTACTGCATCTGAATAGATGCTCAGTCTACTGGTCCCAGGCCTGCAAAGTCAATCAATTAATACAAGCATTAAATTGTTTTTGTTCCTTACTTACTATCATCACAGCCTGTGTTCCTCTGAATCAGCTGGTTGTCTACACTGAGGATAGAGGTTCTTCTTGTCTCCCAGCCTACATGCTGGCTGGCTCTAGGGAAGACAGACTGACTCCTTGACTCTCCAGCCTGCATGGCTGCCACTGGCTCATGGAAAGCAATGACCACCCTCTTGAGGGTTATATAGCTCCTTCTGGGCTTGTATAACCTGAATTATGTTGAAATCATCTCTTACATGAATGACCCTCATCAACACAAAACTGGGCTCAATGCCTTTAAAACTTTTATGTTGATCTGCCGGGCAAAGAAATTTTTATAGGAAGTTACTTTTCATTTGGGACCCTTCATTCATTGTGGGGTTAAATGACACCTGGGTAAAATGTGATAGACATTGATCTTCTAGGAGGAAATATCTAAATTTCAAAGCTCACCTTTAAAGCCTTTTTATAAGAGGTTCTGGGTACTTTCTTCCTCCTGCATCTGAGTACCTGTCCACAGAGCTGAGCCTGTCACTTTTTTTCCTCCTCATCTACACCACAAGTCTGCATGATTTTTCAGTCTATTCAGAAAGCAGTTTATAGTCTTTTAGCTGACACAAAGAACTCTCTTTCTTTAACAATCAGCTCCAAAAAAATTTCCTTCTCAGTCAACCTTGCATGAACTTTTGAATTTCACTTGCTTTAATCTATGCACATAATATCACCCTTAGCAATACCTGGGTGTGTGTGTGTATGAGTGTTTTCTTTCTAATTTGTGTAGGTGCTTATTGTTTTCAAGGAGGCCTTAAACTTTACCTGAAGGGACTAGTTTTTTCATTCTTCACCAGATATCCTTAGATCTTTATTGAATATTAAACAGAAAACTCTAGGGAGACACATCTAGCCTTTAGCACTCAGTGTTCATGTGTAAATCATTTACTTTGCAATCAAAGAAACCCTGCATTCATGTTCTATTGCCGTATTTAAACTACCATCTATGGGAAAGTTGTAGAGCTAGCTTAATGTCTCCGAGATGTTAGAGTCCATGGACCAGTAGAATCTCAAAAATATAAATTCGTGTAGAGAATCAAATTGCTAATTTTTTTTTATTTTGCCAAATATTTATGGACAAATGGTAGCAACTAAAGTGGTATCTCCACTATGAATGAAAGTTTTTCTACAAACTTGTTTGCAAATGGAATTGGGTAAGAACTGAACCAAATTCAGTGGTTAGGTTCGCTGATGAAAGTATAGGGAAATTTGTTTTAGTTCTCTTCCAGTTTGGTTTGTGACCAGAGTTGTGAGTTTTTGAACCAAGGTACTACTGTATTCTATATATTGTGTGTATCTTTTTTTAATCTCAAAAAAATATAGATGACATAATCTTAGAATTATAAAGTTATTTAAACTGAATGAATTTAATTTTATGAAATCTTATTGCATTTGCCTTATTATTTCTAACATTTTTGGGACATAAATAAAAATTGGCATGCAACTAGCATTTTCTCAGTCCATCCTTTTAGTATCATCCTCTTAATTAAGAACCTCCATAATATGAAAGTAACTAAAATAATATGAAAAAATCTACCTCAGCAGTAAATAAAATGACTTTGAAATGAAAAGCCAGTCCCTTGGCTTTTTCTCTGTCTATATTGTTAGATAAAATTTTACAGGCAAAGACAGGGTGCATTCTAGTGCTATGTCTAGTCGACCTTTGGTCATTTGTGCCAAAGGGCCATAATTTTATTTACTGGGTCCTTTTTTGTTTTACCTAAAGTGTTTGAATGATGATATGATCAATATTAATATTTATAGTAGTTGATATTTTGTTCAAAAATACAACTTATAAAACACCTAATTTCAGTTAGAAGATTTAGATGCAACAGCTACTTGTAACCACTGAGGCCACATTTTTATTCAGCAATGCCTCTTGATTCCGAAATGTTCCCTTGTCATTGGTGTTAGGACCCTCAGGTGGTAAGTGTCTTGGGGAACATGGAAACCAAGAGCTGAAATTGGCATGAAGTGTGACCTCTGATGGCTTTGAAGAAAATATGTTTATCAGGGCTGGGGATTTAGCTCAGCAACATAAGCACCTGCCTTGTGAGCACTGGGTCGTGAGTTCGATCCCTGGTACCAAGAAAAAAAAAAGAAAGAAAATATGTTTATGAACCTACTGCAAAGAGTTTATATGTTAATTTTTGTCAGGCATGACAAGGCATGACATAGGGGTCAGGATACGTGGCAAATTTTCTTTCCCACTTGCTTTCCTGAGTCAGCTGCAATCTCGGATTTTAAATTCCATTTGAAGTGCAAAATGTACAATCCTCTCCATGGTCTACTCTATGTACATTTCTATGCTCATCATGAAAGAAGTTTCAGGGATAAGATAATTATTTCTTTTCTGCCTTTGATTAAAACCATTGGAAACAGCTCCCTTTCATACGAGGTCATTTTAAAGTTGCGAGAACTTGAGTGGGCACTTGCAAGATTTGGTTATATGTCCCAGCTTCACAGGTTTTCCTATCTTGGGGAGTTTTATTGGAAAAGTGAATTAGCTCTCAGCCAACTGGACTGTCAGAGAGAACATTCTGATTTATAAATCATGCCTGATACCTTAGGTACTACTGTGTATTATAGAAATATTTGAACATTATTATATATAATCTTAAAATGAATTTTACAGTTATATCCTCAGTTATGGACATATTAATGTAAATATTGTATAGCAAAATCTGTGGGGTTTTTGTCAACCTTCTGTAACATTTGTTTAATTGTGGGTTTTTTTGTTTGTTTCCAATAAAGAAAACCACATAGGATGGTTGAAATCTGTTTTGTCCTTCAAAAATTTATTAACAGGTAGGTTTGTATTGCTTGAGGAGTGGACATAATAGCTGGAATAAGACAGAAAGTTATGGCAGAGCTGAGGGCGATGCGCTGAGTTTGTTGCCATGACATGCACTTGCAGGGCCGAAGGATCCAGAAGGGGCATGGAATGAATACAGAAAGGCACCCAGCAGGTAGAATACTTATGCTAGGTTCTGGGAAAGATCACTCAAAAGAGGTTAAAGCCCCATGATTTGGAAGGGTCTTTAAAGCTTTTGACTGATTTTGAGGAAGAACATTACGCCTAAAGTAGGTGTAGCTTCAATTCAGATCCCTGACTTCCTTTTATTAGCAAGAATTAACTTCTCTGTGACTTTATTTTCTCTCTGGTAAAATTGGGATAATAATAAACCTATCATGCAGAATGGTGAGAGGACTTCACTGTCATTTAGGGTGCAAAGTGACAAGGCTGCCAGCATATATGTGTCTTCATGCTCCAGAGATTGTCTCATCTCAGCTGGAAGAGCCTATAAACATAGAGTTTCATGAGGAGGACGCAGAGGTGGCTTATACCACTGCTGTCTGTTTGGCATTGGCTAGATCTCATCACAGGGCCATCTATCACATGGGAGGCTGTAAAATGGGAATCAGCTGTGTGCTCAGAGAGACAAAAACATAGATTTGGTGAAAGATGAACTGACTCTATCAGGTATAATAGCATTTACCAGTGTTTTTGTTACTGTGACCTCTTGACCTAGTGAACTCTATGCTCAGAAAATATGTATTCATTTATTTATTCATACAACACATATTCTTTAAGCACTTTCTATATGCTATTCATTATGCTATATCTAGTTACTAAAAAGGGATGACTTTGATTTTTCTTTTTTTTGGCAGCAAAAGAAGAAAACTCCAAAATTTCAAAACATGTATGTGTTGCATTGCATCATAGTCTGTAATTGAAAGCAGAAATCATGTGAAACCATTTTTTCATCTGCAACAGTCTTATACATCTTCCAGATCTCCTTTCTGACTTGACATAGTTCTGACTGAGCACATAGTAAATATTCAAAGATATTTATTCATAGCAGTGTATTTATGTGGTCAAGAAACAAGGTGCCTGCAACTCATTAATAAATATGAGCCACTCTACCCAACATGTTCTCTAAAAGGAGTTAAATTATCAAAGAATATTTTGTTTTTTATTAGGGATTTTGGCTAAATTCACTGACAACTTCAATTAGTACCGTGTAGACAAGACCTTTAGTTCTTGGGGTAATAGATCTTATGGGATCAATTTAGTTTCATCCAGGAAAGCAAATTTTCCTATTTCAAATGAGATCTGATTTTCATTAGATGAACTTGTTGCAAGGTTATTTAGTAAGCAATGTTCAGAAGCTTCTGACTGAATGTAAATTTAGCTTTATCGCCAGGCATGTGTCCTGTGGTATCTGAATCTGAAAGCAGGCTGGAAGTCCAGCTAGAAAGGTAGCATTAATACAATTTGGGCTGAAAACCTAGTCCTTCTTAGAATGAGTGAAAGGATGTGTGGGCATTATTTTCCTCAGAAGAATAAATTAAGGATTCTTACTTTACTTCAACTGAAGTTGGCGATGATGATTCTCTACATATGGTTCCTCAAATAATATAATTGCTAGAATCAGAGAACTGAAAGGAGAAAAGAAAGAAATGGACCACTCAGAGGGGCAAGTTGCATGGGAAAACATGTCGAACTACTGAGTGCATATTTTAATTGATCTCAGTGGGCAAACACTGTATTAACTATGCTTTGTGCTCAAGACACCTTGAAGCAGCTAGAAGGATTTGGGGGGCTGAATAGCTTTAATTTTGTCCAAAGAAAACTATGATATAACACATCTGTTGGTGGTTAACAGATCTTCAACATGTCTGAAAGACTGAAAATATTGTATATTTAAGCAATATAATTTTGGATTCTCTTTTTCATGAATTCAGTTGTAGAAAAGAAAACATTAGGAATATAGCTTCTAGAATTACTTATGAGAACCTTTAGAATTATTGTAAGAAAAAAATATTGGTCAACATTCATAGAGCCTGGACAAAATCCAAGAACTTAATGACCATTTGGCAAATCCTTCAGCCTGGGCACTATGTAAATAGAGGAGTATGTTTTAATAATCATGCTGAACTTTAACAGCTCTGAATTCTGTATTTTGCACTTTATTTTCTCATGTATGGCAATGGTCTTTTTAACAGAACTTACAGGGACTGGAGCTCAGAAGAAACTTACGTACAAATGGGAAATGGTAGTGGATGGTAACTCAGTATGTCTTTCCTGGAAAGACTGGTTGTTTCAGTAAAGAAGAATCTAGAATCAATTTTATAACTACTGGGGCTGTTGCCTCCATTTACCCTGTAAACAATTGTTATGTTTTTTCTCCTATTTGGGATTTTGGACATTGGGAAGTTCTAGAGTAAATGCAATGGTTTCTATGCTGGCTACACGTGAGGCTACCCCAAAGAGATTTAAAGAAATAAGCATGCGCAGAATCACTCTCAGATACTAGATTTAATTCATTTGGATTGGGACCTGTCCATTTTATGTTAGAAATTTCCCTCAGATGATTATTGCATAGCTAACATCGTAAACCAGAGATAGAGACAGGTCTATTTACCAAGGACCCTGGGGACAGTGACACACTAGACAATTTGCTGGAATAAGTTACAATGGCCTCTTATTAGAGCCCAGTTAAATTTTCTCTGATACTTTGAGTTATTCTGTGTTTTAGTTGGCTTATTGTCAGTCAGTGATATGCAACATAAAATATGGTATGCATTTTACACAGTGTACAATAGTAAAATCTGAGAATTTAGTGATTCTACAGTGAAAATATCCAAACCACATCTCTATGTAATTCTTTCTCAAGTAACACACTCATTTCTTTTAAAATGGATATACATGTCCCCTTACATAATATAGTTTATGAAAATTTTATTTTGGGAATGAAAGTAGAAATGGTACTGTGTGATGACAAACTAGTTCAGTGGTACAATTTTATTTTTTTATTAGGCTATAGTGTGAGGTGACAGTTCCTTATAGAGTCACTTCTTTACTGAATCTGAAGTTACAGAAACCTTAAGAAAAGCCAGTAGGTAAACAGAAATGATAAGTAATAAGTTGAATAAACTGAGATCTTGTTATTTGCTTTGTGAAAGGTGTTGTGATAGGTTTTCTTTAGGGAATCTGACTTATTTGGGTATTGAGGATGTATTGCACTTACTCAGAAGAATATGGTAGTTTATGTATTCTATTCTAAAAGTACACCCATGTGACATCCCATTAGAATATTTCAGACATTTTTACATAAAACAAAAGCAGATACACATGTATACTTACCTTGATTGATGGGTAAAATATCTGGCTGGTTTGTATCTTTCTGAAGATAGCTGACCTCAGGAGGGTGAGAATAGCAGAAAGAATACCTAGGCAGTATCCAAAATGTGACTAAGATGGGGAAACAAACCTCAGCATGACTTTACTGCTTACTCCATCTGAACAATGACCTGATTGAGCTACATAATGCCCCAGAATCTCTTTAGTCTTAAGAGCTTATATATTTTTATATGTCAGATGATCATCTTAACAATGCTCAAGACCAGCATTTATGTCATCTTAAGTGTCCATGGCATTTAAGGAAAAACTTCTTATTGCCCTTATTAAACTCCTTGTTGGCCTACAAAGGATTATGATTTTTTTGAATGAAAAATGCTTTTTTTTTGTCTTAATAAGACACCACAGAAGAGACTGGTTACTGAGTGATTTAGAGGAAGCAGTTGTAAGTCAGGAGAATTTTAAAGGAAGAAGGGAATTATTGAGAAGTAGGGTGTGGATTGGAGGGTTCCAGGAGAGAACATAGGGTTACATATAAAGAGGGATGAAATGGAGCAGAATTTATTTAAAGATTTATTTCCTTTGTTTGCAGTTGAAAGCTGCACAGATGCCAAGTCTGTATTATTATTTTTTCAGGAAAAATTTCATGAATCGTAGATGTTACTTTGAAGCTTTTTTCAACCATTTGAAAATAAAGATTACTGAGAACAAATCTCCTAGAAGTTAATCTACCTGATTCCAAGTGCCAGTTTGTGCCAACTGTCCAGGCTGTAATTCTGGGCTGATGTCAAGTTGGAGAAGAGTATGAACAAAGACTTCTGTTTTCCCTAATTCTCTACTGTCCCTCCTGGGTCCTACCAAAGGCAAATTCAAGGAGGTCTTAGGGAAGGTGGTTTCAGGGCTTGCATGACTGAATCATCCTTTGAAATTTCTGTGGGTTTTCTGCTGTTTCCACTCCATGGGGGTCCAAGGTGAGAGCCTGGAACCCCATAAAAAAGCAAGTAAGAAGGGAGGTTAGCTTGAACTCAGGACATGACTGGTCTGTCTTCACCAAGACAGCAGGTCTGGGAACACAGTCATCTGACCCTGTATGAATGTTGAACTGAATTTTATGGTTTCTGCAAAATTGTAGAATGTTGCCCTATATTAAAATGAGATCTTTGCCCTTTGGATTTCTTTTAAAAAATTTTCTATGCTTGAATTTTCTTAGCAGTTTGTTTGCTTTAATAAAACATTAAAACAATTGGATACACTTACAGTTTGAAAGTGTAGGGTCCAATTCAAGGAACACTTAAATTTTGTTTTTCATGATCTTTCTTCCATTTTTTTTGACTGATTGCTTCTGAAGCAGGTAACCCTCTTCCAGGTATATGTTGATTCTTCCCAGTTCTTGGAGACACTTCACCATCACACACTTCTTATTTTCACTCAGGTCCAGAGAAGATTGATGTCATTGGAGGTTGGTGAGGTGCACAATGGTGAGAGCTAGGAGAGGTGTCTGTGCATCATTCAGTTCAGACATTTGGTGACTCTGTCATTCACCATGACCTTGGTGTATTTCACTGGATCCTCTGCATCTGAATACAAGACAGAAGAGTACAGAAGGGTTTTGAGGAATTTGTTTTAGAGGCCTGGCAGGAAACTCAGCCAGGGATGTGAACAGAATCTTTGATTCCTCTCCACATGGACCTTTGTATAGAGGTACAGTATTGCTTAAACTCCCTCCGAATATGGCAGCTGGATTCCATGAACCAGTGTTCCACAAAAAATAAAAAAAAGAAAAAGAAAAAAGAAAAAAAAGAAAAGAAAGAAAAATGAAAAGGCTAGCCTAGGTCTGGAAACCAGTAGGTTGTGTATGGTATTGATCAAACAGTCACAGACAATATTCCCATTCCAGAAGAAAGATCTTACTTCTTTCATGAGAAGCATGTCAGGGAACTTGCAGCTACTGTGAGGGAGTCATGTTGAAAGTCAACAGGGGTGTATAAGTGCACATGACACCAATGCAGAAGTCTTCATCTCTGCTCATTCCCACTGGAATCTATGGGTCAGGAATTCCAGGGGCAAGTTGGAGCTGACTATCTAAAACAGGGTTTGGAAAAGTACAACCTGTGAGTCACACATAGTGAGCTATCTGTTCTTATAAATAAAGGTTTATTGAAACAGATATGTTCGGTCATATATGTCCTATGTGGCTGTTTTTGTAATACAACAGCAAAGTTGAATAATTGTAACAGAGATGTTATGGCTGAAATATTTTATCACACTTTACACAAAAGTTTGTCAAACTCTTCTCTAAAAAGACTAGAGGTACTCCTACCATTAGGACTAAGTATAATTAGTTTATAGTCAAATATGGTACTGTGATTGACACAAGAGTAATAACATTACCAGCACTCATGAATTGTTCTGGTTTTGATAACATAACCCCTAAAAGTATGTAGGTTGAATATTCTGCCATTAGATCACCCAACTCTCTGGAGGGATGGAATTTTCTAGTAATTTGAGTGTGGTTGTTCTTGGCAACCTCTGCCTGGATCCAGGTAGTGAGCTATATGTTGTCTTTGACCTTCTTCCTTTGCATCCTACAATATTATTGCTTTGAATGTGGTTCAGTTGACAGGACCTGGGCTGTCTTTGTCCAGCTTAGATATTCTGGATGGCGCTAATGCTGGAGCATATGGAGCTAATTTGTTCTAGACTTCTCTCTGGGTCTTCTCAGACATTGATTGCATTTTCTTCTTCATGCAGAAACAGAGTACTGTTGTCCCATTTTTTTGTAGCAGAGATCAAAATTATTTTTTTTAAATTTCATTTAAAGAGAAAAAAACAGAATAAAGAATAGCAACAATACAGAATTCCAAGGAAAAAAAAGAAAAGAACACCAACAAAAAATCCTAAGAAATTATTACTTGACAAATTACATACTGACATCTAGGAAATAGCTGTTCAAATTACAAAGTTAAAACATGTAAATTAGACATTCAAACAGTGAGACTGTTAACAGTCTGCTCCATGATCTGACAAAAACAGCAATATGGTCATCCATCTTACCCACTCAAATATACATGCAATTATATCAAAAGGGTAAAATTAAACACAACAAAACAGAACCAAGTGGATCACAAGAAAGCAATGTAAGAGAAATAAATTTCAAAGCTAGACAATCAGAGATATTCACTATCTATCATATTGACTTTTGTTTTCTTCCAAATAGTTGTCCATATTGTCACATACAGGGAATTCACATGAAACACAAAAAAGTATGGAATTGATCTGAGCAGGATGAGGAGGGCATTTCAGGTCTTCAAAACCAGAGAATAGGGAAGCCAAGAATGGATGTAATAGTATCTCTCATTCTCCTCAAAACAGCTGTCCATACCTTCATATGTGTTGAACTTAAACAAGACAAAGCGAGCTAAAATCACTTTGAACAAAAAGTGATAGTTTTGCTGGACTTCACATCATGACATTATGGAATCTGCACTGGGTATTGTAGTGTCTCTTTTTCTTCCAAGTAGTTGTTCATTTCAACATGTGTTATATAGTTGGTTCTCATAAACTGTTTATAAGCTTTACACATGCATGAGCCTCTAAATGTATATCTATCTTTTCTGTATTAGAGGCAAAAACAAAACAAAGCAAGATAAAACAAAACAATTCCTAGAAAAGCATGAGGCAAAAAAGTCACATAAAACCACAATACAAGGTGATCTACAATGGTTACCATGATGTCTCAGTAGTATACAGCAGCATTAATAAAAATGAAGCATTGGAGACATTATAAGACTACAAAAGCAAGTAATAATCAAACCAGAGTGGGTATCTTAGTGAATCTTGTCATCTTCAGTGTAGTTGCCTATACTGTTAGACTTGATGCTATCAATCATAATAGATTTAAATAAAATCAGTCAATACAGAGTAGCAGTCTAACAAACCAGATTCAAATAAGATCAGTCATAATAAGACAGTATAAGTTATAAAGGGCTTCAGATTAAGTTGATAGGAAATTATGGATGATTACCATAATATGTCCTCTTATTTTTGGGATAGCTGACCATGTCCTCAAGTCTAGTGTAAGTAGACAAACTGGAACAGCATGTAATCCATCCAAGGAGAATGGTGAGAATAATGTAAATTTTAAATCTTGTTACCCCATTAACAATATCCTCTGCCTCCCTTTTTTAGACAATTCCTCCCCTTTCACCCCCATAGGGTGCATTGCTTGTTTTGGGTCCCACTGCCTCCTTATATAGAGCATCTCAATGGACCCCATCTCCTGATCTACTCTGCCTATGTTTCTCTCTGCTAATATTTCAAGGCCATCTATACTAGAGATTATAGCCAATCTTCTCTGCCTTATTTCTGCTATTCTGTTTTTCTGCCATTGGTTGTCTATATTTCTGTTCCACTCCACTATCTGCCCTGTTCACTGAGGCCTCTCTGCCACTGTTCCTGAAATTCTTGTATTCTTGTTCTCTCTCCCTAGAATGTCCTTCAGTAATTTTTGTAGGGTTGGACTGGTGGTCACAAATTCTCCTAGTTCCTCTTTGTCATGGAAGCATCTTGTTTCTCCATTAATTTCTAGAGAGAGTTTTGCAGGATACATCAATCTGGGCTGGAGATTTTCCCCTTCAGTGCTTGAATTACTTTACTCCAAGCTCTTCTTGACCTGATGGTCTGTGTTAAGAAGTCTGCCATGATTTTGATGGGTTTTCCTTTATAGGTGATCTGTTTCTTTTCTCTGATGGATTTTAATATTCTGTTCTTACATTGAATTTCTGGGATCTTGATTATTATGTGTCTGGGTGTAGCTCTGTTTGGGTTGTAGGAGGCTGGAGTTCTATATGCTTCATACCTCTGCATATCATTTCTTTTTTCTATGCTTGGTAAATTTTCCTTAATAATTTCTGTGAGTATCCATTGTAATTCCTCTGTTTTGATTCCTGCTTCTTCATTCACATACTTTATTCTTAAGTTATAGATCCTATTGTCATCTTCCAGTCTTTGTATCTTTACTGTCTGCTCCCTTGTTATTTTTAAGAGATCTTCCCTTTCATAATCACACATTGCAAGCCTGTGTTCAATTTTTGATAGGCTATCTTTGGTTTCTTTCAAGCAGTTTGGCCAGCTTTCTATGGAGTCTTTAGTTTTCTGATAATCTCTTTGAATCTGCTTCATGAATTCTAGGTTTTTTCTGTATTATTCATTAAATTTTTCTCTCCTTTTGTGTTCCTCCATTCTTCTGTCTGTGTCTTCTTGAGAGGTGCCCAGCCCTTCTTTTATTAATCTACTTATATCTTGTTTAATTTGAATTAATATTTCAGTTTTGGTCCCACTTATGAGGTCCTGAATATATCTCTTTATGTCTGCTACCACTGTGTTTGATGTTGCATTTTTGCTACCCTCAATCTCTTTTGTATTTACTTCTCCTGGATCAATGTTCTCAGGGTTGAGGGCTGGGGGTTTTTCCTTATTTCTACCTTTTGTCATGTTTTTGGTTCCTTCCATACAAGTGTACAGTGTAAATCCCAGCCCCTTTTCTTGTTGGTTAAGGCTCCTCTAGAGGGTGCAGGCTAGGAGCTTTTGCCCTCTTCAGTCGGTTTTCAGTGATTAAAATTCAGATACAAGCCGTGTGCGCTGGCTGCTCCCCTATGGGCCAGTCAACCTTTGTAGGCCGGTCTCAGGGAATTAATTTGTAGTGACTCACTGGGTCCCAGCCAGGGAGGAGGCCTATTCCAAGCAGATTCCACCAATCCACTGGACGAGAGGAGCAACCAATTGATGCCACTTCCTTATGGAGTTAGGGCTCTCTTGCCCAAATCCAACATGTCATCCAGTCGGTTTCCCCTTTCCCGTGGGAGGGTCTTATTCCCATCACTCACCACGTTTGATGCCAGTCCCTGAAAACTGCTGGGCTCCCCAACCCCTGACTTCAGAGCAGCTGCAGTGTGAATTCACGGTGCCTCTGGGTGGGTGGCATGCAGGGCCGGTCCAGGCGAGCCGCATACAGGGCTGTTCAGCTCCGTGCTCCAGTGGCTCAAGCCAGTCAATTTGGCACAGATCGCTTTGTCAGGTCTCCAGCAGGGATTCAGGTGGCCCCAGGAGTGCACTGTGTTTGTTGATCTTAACTTCTCTTATGGTAGCCCCAGGACCTCATATTTGAGTGGTTTTTTGCACTTTAGTTTCTTTGTGAGTTGTGAGAGTCCATCTCTCTCTGTTTGGGTCTCTCCAGGGTGTTTTATCGTGGCATTTAAGCTTTCTCTCTCAGAGAGGGTCCCTCTCCTGCTACCTACCAGTCCACCATCTTTTCGATTTCTCCATGACATTAACTTTCTGGGGTACTTTTTACTACATTAGTACTCTTGAGTTTGATTAATTTGTAACTTGGTGCTATAAAAATTTCAATGTCTCCTTTATTTTTTTATTTCTTTGTCTTTTGAAACAGGGTTTTGCTATGCAGTTCTGGTTGGCCTTGGAGTTACTTTGTAATTCAGGCTGGCCCTAAACTCATAGTAATCCTCTTGTCTCAATCTCCTGAGTGCTGAGATTACAGGCAAAGCTCACTTTAAAATGCTAAATGTATTATATCTTTGCTTTGGAGGAGTTAATTCTATCTAACTCTTGGTATCTTTTATCAAGGATGTAAGCATGAATATTCAGTACATTCTGAGTATAACATTTTGTAGAACAGGATACACTAGAAGAAAAATTACATGTGTCTTGTCTCAGTTCTCTGAACCCTTAACAGTCTATGGGTCACAACAATTCTGTTTATCTTCCTATTTTTTCCCACTCTGCTTCCTCTCCCCACTGGCTACATTTTCTTCATTAGTCACTATCACTGTCCAGGCCAACATCTGAGGTAGACCTGTGATTTTCAACTCTATGTGCTAAAGCTTTTGGTTTTTGTTCCTCTTATGCTGCAGTGTTCTATATTTGCATATTAGGGGAATATTCACTTTTTAAACAGGTGTCAGCAATCTTTTCTTAGGCAGCTTCATTGTTTTGGTTTCCTTTTGCTGGATTACATCAAGGTCTGAAATTAGAGATAAAGCTACTCAAATTAGAAAGGGCTATTTGTGGACTGTTGGAATTATGGAACAGCAAAGTTCTCTAGGATAGTGGGAATGCTGGACAGCAGTGATGGGACATACCTCTTGATTGTGCACATTTTCAGGGAATTGCTAAACTCACATTATTTTGCAGGAATAGATTTCTTTGTATGAACTAAATAAGAAATTGAGTTTCTAACTGTGTTAGTATGGAATGAAAGAGATAATTTTCTCAATATTAAAGGTAGAATTGAAAAAGACCTGATGGAAACAAGAACTGGTAGAAATTTTAGAAGCCCCAGGAGGGCTTGAACTGATATTGAGGGCTTAAATCAAGAGTATATAGGGCTTCAAGGGTTGATAAATCCAGAGACATCATCTGGGGTACCCAGGTCAATCTGTATGAAGCAATGTGAATTTTTGGGGGGTGATTATTAAATCAATTGCACCAGAAGTCCTTTGTTCTTTTAACAGATTTTGAAAACAACAAAAAGAGGGATGTAAGTTTTCAATCACTTCTTTCTTGGAACATAAATTAGGACATGCTTGAGTGAAGTTAGCAGAGAGCAACTCCTCTGACCACTGAGGCCTTAGAAGTAGATACAGAGAACAAGGCCAAAGTATCTAGTCAGCACTGGGATAACTGGACTGTGACTCTCTGTGAAGCTGTGGCATTAACTAGACCAACATTTTCCCTGAGAGAAGGTGCTTTCTAATCTGCTGTCTCATCTCTTTCCACCAAGCTTCAATGATCAAAGAATTCTATTTGTCAGTTAGAAATTAAGCCCTGAAATATGGACTCTTGAAAGAAGTTTCTCCTTGGTTTAAAATCACACCATAGTTCAGTGAACAGAGTGAAGAAGAAGCAGAGTATGAGAAGGGGTGGAATGTAGGAGAGGCACTGGTAATTTCAGAATATCTATTTGGGGTACTTCTTGTACATTTGCTGCAGTAACTCACATGAATACAGCATTATATTCTTAATTTTACAAATGTAAAGAATAAGTCTTTTGTATAAATCAAGGTATAAAAAGATTTGGTGACAGAATTGTAGTTTATGTTTCAATGTGCCTTATGAGATTCATTGACTCATAGAAGGAGTTTGAGTGATGGAAGTTTATAGCTGACTTATTAGAGGCCCAGTCTGGTCAGGACAAGTGTTACTGGGGCCTCACCCCAGAAGTGTTTATCTCCTCCCCCAGCTCCTCCCTTCACTCTGTCTGTTATGCCATGAGTAGCTCTCCTGCACTATGCCCCTCTGCCAGGCTGGAACTGTTATAGGCAGCTAAGTTAGTTTGAAATATTATAGGCAGTCAGACAGGGATAGGCCCCCAAGGAAGATGGCACAAAAGATCAAATGTCTTATGACCTCTTGTTGTGGGCCAGATCTCAAGACAGATGGCAAAACAAATGAAACCACACTCTAAGTAAAAACACTGGGGATTAGGTATGAATCACCTCACTTTGAGAAGCCAGGAATCGCCATCCCAACCCTCTATGGAAAAAGTCACTGATCCATAAAGAATGCTCCCTTGCTATGTGATTCACTTCCTTATTTGTCCCTGATTTGGTCAATTCTACCTGAACAATTATTCTGATTGGTTGATCCTAGTTCTGTCCCACCTCATGTCCATCTGCCTTGTGAGTTCCCAGTTTTCCCCACCTTAGACCCACCTCACCCTATGGTGTTACTCTATAAAAATCCCTAGAAAAGACAGAATCTTTGGCAACCTACTTGGGACCCCTTCTGTCTCTCTCTCAGACAAAAGCTTTCCAGACAAAAGCTTTCTTTTTCTTAGTAAATATTTCTGCTCTTAACTTCCATTGTTCCTAAAATTCATTCTTCAATTTTAGAGAATATGAACTCATACTGGACATGTAACAGGTTGGGAATTTCATTCCCCTATATCAGAACCATCTGATTATGGACAAAATAAACTTCTCTTTCTTTAAATTGTAGAGGTAGGATATTTTGTCCCAGCAATGAGAAGAGTGACTAAGATGTGTGACTATTGGCAGATAAGGATTCAGATATTTATCAGATTTCATCACACCTTATTAGGTATCCAAGACTGAGGTAAGGGGACAAAATATGCATTGTAGTGTGCTGAATAACAAATTCTCTCATGTCATGATTATCCTTGGGCTTTCCTTTATGGTCTTTGTGGGCAGAGGAGAAAGTGGAGAAGGGAAGGATTAAGTAAGCCAGGAAGAGAAGCAAATGAGATTATTGATAAGGGCTAAATCTAACACAGGAGAGAAAGGAAAATTCAAACCACCAAACAAACAAACAAACAAATCCAACCAACAGAACAAACAAAAAATAGGGATAGGACTTGCAGAAAGAAGAAAAGAGAACAAAGGATTTGCACCAAGCTGATTGCTTGACACAAAATAGACAGAAATAAGAAAAGAGCTTAACTTTAGAGAAACATTTATTAATTACCTAGAATGAATTTCTCTTTATGTTCATCTGAATAAAATAAATCCAATAGGATGTCAAAACTGAAATTCACCCAAAATTTGTGTATGGTCTGGAATCAGTTTTAAAAACAGAAACAGTCCAAGGCAGATTCTATATTTTTCTGACTTTAAAAAACTGAAGATAAATGTGCTTCTGATCAGAGAGGAAGCAAGGAGAGGGCACTGGGCCAAACATGTGTAGGTAGGTGCTGTACAACTTCTCCACACAGCTCTGCCAAAGCACTCATGGGTGACCTTGGCATTTAATGGAAAATGTATGTTTCTCTGCGTACATATCAGGTGGAAGATGAGACCTCCCAGCTTAGCTGGATTTGATATTGAGGTAATATTTGAACATGTTACTCTGAGTGTGTCAGAATAGGCAATTCCCTATTTATGTCTGGTCCTGCCTCCACCCAAACTCACTCCTTTTTATCTCCTAGAATAATGAGGTTACTGAGGACCAATGGTAACATCATCTGTGAAACTGGCAGATTTTGAAAACATAACAGAAAATAATTCTGTCTCTTGGACTATTTCTTTATTCTAAGAGTAAGCGGGGGTTTATGAATTGCTTCTTAACTTTCTGTGGTTAGCAAATGCAAGGTCAAAGAAACGAAGCATAAGGAGATGCAGTGGATTTATACCATTGTAGAACAGGTATGGTGCAGGGTCTTGGCTTCAGCTAAAGTAGGCATATAGTTTCCTGGAGTGCTCTGACACATTACTGTAAATTGAATAGCTTAATACAACAGAAAATCTATTCTTTTGGCAGCAAGTAGTCTAAAATCCAGGTGTCAGCATGGCTGTGCTCCCTATGAGACTCTGTAGAATCCTTCCTTGCCTGTTCCCAGATTGTAGTGGTAGCCATCAATTCACGGTGTTTCCTGGCTTGCAGGTATGTTACTCCAATCTCTGCCACTGTCATCACATGGCCTTCTCCCCACGCATCTCTCTCTTCCCACATTTTTTTCCTCTTCTTAAAAGGACTTTAGTCTCATTGGTCTAGAGTCCACCCTAATGATCTCATTTTAACTTGAGTCTGGTTGCAGACTATTTCCAGGTGAAGTCACACTCAAAGTTACTATGAGTTAGGTTTTCAAAATATATTTTTGATATAATTCAAGTCTGATTACTGGTGTTCATGGTCTGATTACTGGTGCACAGTATAATGGGATCTCCTTATACTACCTGATTAACAGTTGTGAGGATTAGGAGCCTTGGCAGGAGAGAAAAGGAAGCAGTAAGTGCAGGGTTGGTGTGAGGTCTCTTGTATCATCTGGTTCATCACAATGAAACAACCTGAGACCCGGAGAGCAGGATTATAGACTGTGGTGTCAACTAATGCTGGGAGACAACAGCCATCAGTGGGCTGTTTTGGGGCCCAAGTATTGAAGTATGCAGACATGGAGAGGAAAGGAGTCTTTCTTTGTCTTTTCAAGGAATTCAGAGACCTTTGGCAGATAGACAGTCCCAGAGACCTTTGGCAGAAAGACTGCTTGGTACTTCAAGGGGTGGCAGTCTTAAGGGTGCTGGGACAGAGCAGGATACTATTAGGGACAAATAGCAGTGGCAGTATGGGGCCTTTTCAGGATGATTTCAAAAAAGAGTGAGAAGGTGTTATGGTTTAGATCTAAACTGTCCCTCTCAAAGTCTCATGTATACAGAGATGGGCTTCTGGAAGGTGAGTAGATCACAGTGGCACTATACTCACCAGTGAACTAACCTATTGATGCGTTCATAGTTGAATGTACTATTGAAAATTGGGGCTTGGTTGGAGAGAAATTTGATACAAAGGTGCCCATATTTGTCAATTGGGCAATTATTTTGAAAGAACTCAATTATTTTGAATTGGGACAATAGGAAATATGTCTTGAGGGCATTTAAGAAATCAGTCAGATTCCACTCTTTTCACAATCAAGAGTATAAAAAGGTAAGCTCCTTTGAAACATTATTATTATTATCATTATTATTATTATTACATTATTATTATTATTGGTAACAGGGATCAAACTAGTTACCTTGCCCTTGTGGAACAGGGCTTATGTCACTGAACCAAATCCCTGACCAAAACACATTATTCTGAGAAGAGAGCCTCAGGATGCCCTGCTCACTGAAGGCTACTTAGGAAAGAATATCCCAAGTTCACCCATCCAAGTACTCAGAGGCTGTTTGAGATAGAGTGGCTGGGAAAGCTCAGCCAATATTTGAACTTCACACCTCAGTGTAAGCTTCTATGGGTGGTGGGCATGGAACTACATGATTTAATGTTTGCTCCGCTGGATTTGGTCTTACTTTGGTCTGATTTAATATTTTTATTACTTCTTTTTGAAATGGGAAAGTCCTGTGCCATTACATGTTGTAAGTATTTGATTTTCTTTTTGATTTTTATAGGGCCCCACAGGTGAATTTTCCTCGAGTCTCAGAAGAGGCTTTGGACTTGGAATTTTCAGCAATGCTGGGATTGTCACGTGTTGGTGACTATAACAGATGGACTCAAAACACTGCATAATGAGTTAGACATGAGCATTTGAGAGACCAGGGACAGAATGTTACAGTTTAGATTTAAACTATCCCACAAATGTCTCAAATATTCATAAATTGGACTTTCAGAAGGTGATTAGATCATGGGGCACTATACTCATTAGTAGGTTAATTCATGATGTGCTCATAACTGAATGGTCTCATAGGAGGTGGAGTTTTGCTAAAAGAGATGGGTCACTGGTGGCATGACTTGAAAGGGTATATTCTTTTCCCCTCCCACCAGCCTAGCTGCCATGGTTTTAGCAACTTTCTTCTGGATGGCCTTCCATTACGCAGTTTTGTCTTGGAGCCAACTATGAACTGAACCCTTTGAAATCATGAGCCAGAATAAACCTCTTTAAATTTAGGTGTTGGGTATTTTGTCTGAGTAATGGGAAAGTGACTAATATAAAGAGCTAGAGAAAAGACAAATCTTGAGGACCAGCAAAATTATTAGTTCTTTAGTAGCATGTCCGTGTAAAAAAATTGTCTGAACTGGGAAAGTGTGAGAGTAAAAGGGGGAACTATCAGTAATTATTCTAAGACATCTGTGACTTCTCAGGCAAAACAGTCTAAAGGACACTCTAATATTTTTATGAATTTATATAAATTGCCTATAGTTATGATGTGCAGTATGATTTTTTTATGGTGCTAGGGACAATATACTTTGATACATAAATATATAGTGAATTGATTATTACAGTCAAGGTAGTCAACAAACATACATTACTCACATAGTTTACATTTTTGTGTAGTGTAGTGAATCACTTAAGGTTTTCTCTTTTAGTAAGTTTCAAATGCATAATCATTAATAAAAAAGCAAGATATCTCATGTACAAATTCCAAATTCTCTGTGATGAATGTTATCATTATGTATATCTAAAACACACCAAAAAAAAAAAAAGAAAAAATATTAACTGTAGTCATTGGATTTCTAGAATTTATTTGTGGTATTTAACTAAAACTTTGTACTCTTTTACTAATTCTTCCTTATTTCCTGCTTTTGCTAGCCACTAGCAACCACTAACAATTTACTTTCTGCTTCTATGAGCTGCATTGTTTTAAAATTCACATACAAAAGCTGTCACGTAGTATTTGTCCTTTTGTGTCTGGGTTATTTCCCTTAGCATAATGTCCTCTAGGTTCAATTGTGTTTATCACAAATAACACAATTTCCTCCTTTTCATAAGCTAAGATGTATTCCATCATGCATATTTCTTTATTTGTTTATATACTTGGACTGATTATTAGATTGTTTCTATATCTTGACTATCTTAAATAATGCTGCAATAAAAAATAAATGAAGATATATTTTTGATATGTTGATTTCATTTCCTTTGGATATGTAGAACCTGGATTGCTAGATGATATGATGGTTTTGCTTTTAATTTTTTGAAGATCCTCCATACCCTTGCCAATGCTTGTTACATTTATCTCTTTTATAACAACTATCCTAATAGGTGTGAGGCAATATTTCATTGTGGTTTTTATTTGCATTTCCCTGATAATTAGTGATGTTGACTGCCTTTTCCTGTATTTGTTGACCATTTTATGTCTTTTTGGAGAAATGGTTTTGGATTCTCTGTACATTTCTAGGAAAACATAGAAGTGCTATGCTATTTATGCAGCAAGGGAAGCCCTGGATATGGTAGAAAGTGACCTACTTCTGTCAGACCTTTGGTATTGACTTCATTGATTACATTACAATGTTTCCCCTTTGACACCAGATCCTAAAGGGATGCAGGTTTAACTGAGGGACTGAAGACTGGGAAAGGGACTGTTGACTACACGGCTAGGCCTAATCCCAAGTTGAGGAGTAGGGGAATAGAAGTGCTAAGAAAGGATCATAGGGCACAAGAGAACCAAGAACACACTATATCCCAAGGTCTAGAAGCAGCCTCCCTACATCCAGAAGCATTCTCTGAGCAAAGGAACTCAGAGCCAGTTAGTTTTTCTAATTGTTTCAGTGACCTCCTGTTGGGGAGTACAAATTATAAATTGAGGCTAGGGTTTAGAGGCCTTAATGGCCTGTGATGCAATGACCATGGTCCTTTGAGGGTAGGACAAGGGTAGGACAAGGTCTGCTGAAGACAATACAGGGAGGGAAAGTAGCCAGGTGTGGATATCTTAACTTGTTGCCTTTATGATGCTAAACTTGTTCCACATTCTACCTCTTCATTCCAGGAGAAGTATCCTCCCCTCCCCCTGCACTACTTACTGAAAAAAAGTAAAAGTGAGAGACCTAAAATGTCTTTTGTCTCCACCCATCCTGAAGCAATGACCTCCCAGCCTCCTTTTATAAATTGCTAAATTTGTCTCTGTTTCTTCTTTGTCCTTTGCTGTTCTATTACACAGGCAGTTGGGGATCTTGGCCAGGCCTCTGATAACTTCCTTTTCCAGGCACCTGCAGGATAGTAGGTTCCAAATATGACACTGACTACAGAGTTATCATTCTGATTCTATCATTGTTGGGGCTCTCTGCTGGCTGTTCTACAAGAGTGGAAAGAGTGTCTCTCTCAAATGGTCATCTTGAAGATCAGGGCAGTTCCCACCAGTAGTTTCAAGCAGGCACTGGAGTCACAGCTTTTCCAGTGAGCTTATACTACCATAACATCTGAATGCTGACAACTTGAAGCATTGAATAAAATACTATCATTTACTAGCATCTCCTTCAATGTTGCTTGTAAGAGGTTATTGACTTAGCAATATTCCATTTGTTTAATCACTAGTGGTTTTTTACATTCAGCTTTTATTAAGTCATATTATGATATATATGATCCTTAGAGCTTTGAATGTTAAAACATTGTGACATATTCTCTAAAAGCTGCATTTTCTGTTGGTAAACTCTATGACCTGTAATTTATAGGTCTGTATAGTTTCTGAAATGTTCAGCGAGATTTACCCTTTCTGATTCTATCATCTATTGTACTCTTTTTAAAGTCATGTAAGTACCTGAACAAGTGATCCAACAGGAAGCAACTGGATTGAGCTGCCAGAGCATGGAGCTGAACTGCATGCAGCTTGCCCGGACCGGCCATGCACGCGAACCACCCAGAGGCACCGTGAATTCCCACTGCAGCCGCGCTGAAGACAGAGGTCAGGGAGCCCAGCAGTTCTCGGGGACTGGCATCAACATGCAGTGAGTGATGGGAATAAGACCCTCCCATAGGAAAGGGGAAATCGACTGGATGACATGTTGGATTTGGGCAGCACAGCCCTAACTCCATAAGGAAGTGGCTTCAGCTGGTTGCTCCCCTCACCTAGTGGATTGGTGGAATCTGCTTGGATTAGGCTGTGCCCCTGGCAGGGACCCAGTGAGTTGCTACAAATTACTTCCCTGAGCTCGGTGCACACTGACCCAGTGAAGGCCTGCAAAGGTTGACTAGCCCGGAAGGGAGAAGTTAGTGCACACTGCCCTAGGGTGAACTTTAATCTCTGATAACCTATTGAAGAGGGCTAAAGCTCCTAGCCTGCGCCCTCTAGAGGAGCCTTAACCAACAAGAAAAGGGTCTGGGAATTACACTGTACACTTGTATGGAAGGAACCAAAAACATGACGAAAGGGAGAAATAAGAAAACACTCCCAGTCCCCAACCCTGAGAACATTGATCCAGGAGAGGTAAATACAAAAGAGATTGAGGGCAGCAAACATGCAACATCAAACACAGCATTAATGAACATAAAGAGATATATTCAAGACCTCATAAGTGGGACCAAAACTGAAATATTAATTCAAATTAAACAAGAGATAAGTAGATTAATAAAAGAAGGGCTGGGCACCTCTCAAGAAGACACAGACAGAAGAATGGAGAAACACAAATGGAGAGAAAAATTTAATGAAGAATTCAGGAAAAATCTAGAATTCATGAAGCAGATTCAAAGAGATTATAGGGAAACTAAAGACTCCATAGAAAGCTGGCAAAACTGCTTGAAAGAAACCAAAGATAGCCTATCAAAAATTGAACACAGGCTTGCAATGTGTGACCATGAAAGGGAAGATCTCTTAAAAATAACAAGGGAGCAGGCAGTAAAGATACAAAGACTGGAAGATGACAAGAAGATCTATAACTTAAGAATAAAGTATGTGAATGAAGAAGCAGGAATCAAATCAGAGGAATTACAAAGGCTATTCACAGAAATTAGTAAGGAAAATTTCCCAAGCATAGAAAAAAGAAATGATATGCAGAGGTATGAAGCATACAGAACTCCAGCCACCTACAACCCAAACAGAGCTACACCCAAACACATAATAATCAAGATCCCAGAAATTCAATGTAAGAACAGAATATTAAAAGCCATCAGAGAAAAGAAACAGATCACCTATAAAGGAAAATCCATCAAAATCATGGCAGACTTCTCGACACAGACCATCAGGTGAAGAAGAGCTTGGAGTGAAGTAATTCAAGTGCTGAAGGGGAAAATCTCCAGCCCAGATTGATGTATCCTACAAAACTCTGTCTAGAAATTAATGGAGAAACAAGATGCTTCCATGACAAAGAGGAACTAGGAGAATTTGTGATCACCAGTCCAACCCTACAAAAAATACTGAAGGACATTCTAGGGAGAGAGAACAAGAATACGAGAATTTCAGGAACAGTGGCAGAGAGGCCTCAGTGAACGAGGCAGACAGTGGAGTGGAAGAGAAAAATAGACTATCAATGGCAGAAAAATAGAATAGCAGAAATGAGACAGAGAAGATTGGCTATAATCTCTAGTATAGAGGGCCTCGAAATACTAACAGAGAGAAACACAGGCAGAGTAGATCAGGAGATAGGGTCCACTGAGATGCTCTATATAGGGAGGCAGTGGGACCCAAAAGAAGCAGTGCATCCCATGGGAATGAAAGGGGAGGAATTGTCTAAAAAAGGGAGGCAGAGGATATTGTTAATGGGGTAACAAGATTTAAAATTTACATTATTCTCACCACTCTGCTTGGATGGATTATGTGCTGTTCCAGTTTGTCTACTTACACTAGACTTGAGGACATGGTCAGCTATCCCAAAAATAAGAGGACATATTATGGTAATCA